>JAQRGC012306100.1:0-14676 GCA_028659135.1 Plantago lanceolata | reverse complement strand
CATCATGAACTTACAATTTATGTCACATGAGTATTAAAGATTCACTTTTTATAATTGTCCCATGTCCATTTTAATGATTCTTTAACTCAAATGCAAAGAATATTCAATCATATCATGTTTTTCTGGTACCAAAAGTTGTATCACACTCACTGAAATTGGAAAGTTAATTGATACACTACCAAAAAGGTAACCTAAAACTGGCGACTCCATTAATCAATCAATGAAAACGTTATCGAATTAGATACCACTTTTTCATATCAAATTGTTAACTCAACTGATAAGATACTCGAATTCACTTAATCAAAGATTTATCGACTATTCGAATTCACTTAATTAAAAACTCAGCCTCCACTTAAAAAGACTCCCTAAAAAAGGGTTCGATTCTCGACTGGATTAGTATCCGAAGTGGCCAGAGACCAAACTCTCTTCTCAAATCAATAAACCCTACTCCGATACAGACCCATCTTCCCAAAATCACACCTGGGAAAACTAACACTGTAATCAAGCAGCAAGCTCGCATCAAATTGGACTATGGGCTCAAGAACTGCCGTCATTGCATGGTACCTTTCTTCACTGAAAACCCACTTCACTTTGCTCAGTGTTTTTTGCTCTGTTTTGTCTTTTTGAGTTGTGATCTTATTCGATTTTTCTGTTCTTGTAGGGGTTCGGGAGAAGATGGGCAGTTAGGGTTTGGAAACAATGATGAGAAAGACTGGGTTTCGGCTGTTACTTCTCTGAGTAGCCAGAAAGTGAGCTCTGTTGTTGGTGGGAGCCGTAATTCGCTTGCTATTTGTGATGATGGCAAGGTTAGTTTGGTTTTGTTGAGTGTTAACTTTTGTGGGTTTTGTGAAATTAGTGTAAAGGTTTTGTCTTTTTTTTGTTGAGTCCTTTTTGTTTTGATTTGGGTTTTGCTTGTGGGATTAGTTGTTTACATGGGGCTGGAATCAAAGGGGGACACTGGGGCATCCGCCGGAGACGAAAACTGAGAATGTGCCTAGTAAAGTTAAAGCACTTTCGAATGTGAAGATTGTTCAGGTACTTGATTTCTTTGGATTGTGAGTCTGAATATGGTGAAGGGCTGGACCAGTTGTTTTTTTGGTGGTTTATGGTTTGGTTTGCGTTTCAGGCTGCTATAGGTGGCTGGCATTGCTTGGCTGTTGATGATCAAGGCCGAGCCTATGCGTGGGGTATGTCTAGATTAGTCTAGTTGGTTACATTGAGCTAGAAAATTGGCAAAAGAAAATGTTCTTTTTATAGAATGAATGAACTACACGTTGTCGGAGAGATTAGAGCATTAGCATTTAAGAATGTCTTTTGGTGCAGGTGGGAATGAGTACGGCCAATGTGGTGAAGAACCTGAGCGTAAGGAGGAGGCAGGGAAATCTGTTAGAAGAGATATTGTCATTCCAAAAAGATGTGTGCCTAAACTTTCAGTTCGTCAGGTAAAATTCAATCCACCATATTGAATAGTGTTTGATGGTTACTGGAAACTGGATGATATGGGGTTTCTTGCTTTATTTATAGGGATTAGGATACCGAAACAAGTAAGAACCTTGTAGCCTTTCTAATCACTGTTAACTTATCAAGCACTCATGTGCTGCAGGTGGCTGCAGGTGGCACACATTCAGTTATTCTTACACGGGAAGGACATGTATGGACATGGGGTCAACCATGGCCTCCTGGAGATATGTAGGTTCTCTTAACTTCTTTTTCATTCCCCCTATACCTGCCATGATTTTGAATGCAAATTTATCATGTGATTTCCAGAAAGCAAATTTCCACCCCAGTCCGAGTGCAAGGGCTAGATAGTGTAAAGGTAATTGCAGTTGGAGCATTCCACAATTTGGCGCTTCTTAATGATGGAACGTTAATGGCATGGGGCAATAATGAGTATGGACAGCTTGGAACGGGTGATACTCAGCCTAGATCACAACCTATCCCAGTCCAGGGACTTTCTGATCTTACCTTGGTTAGTCTTGCTTGCCTTGACATACTCTAATCGCTCTATTTTTTCCCCATATCTATGACATAGTATTATTCTAGCATATTAATTTTGATGCTCACGGAAATTAGTTTCAATTAGAACGAGTGGACATGTCTTTAGAGTTGATACTTCGATCAAGTTGATTGGGTTTACTGTTGCTTCTACATTATTGCATTTGCAAAATATTCTGCTTATTAATGGAAAAAACATGCACACTCTTCATTAAATTATCCACTTTTAAGAAGTCTATATTATGCGGTTTTATTCAACTGTGGACACTAGAAGAATCTCTACATTGGTTTGGTGTGCAGGTTGATATAGCGGCAGGAGGATGGCATTCTACTGCATTGACCGATAATGGAGAGGTACTATATGATATTATCTGTTCTTCAGTAACATTCATGACTCCATATGTTCAAACACAAACTCATCATTTATACACTTTAACAAAAAGAACCAAGTAATTATGAATTGCCAGTTCATGATATTTTGTTATCTCATTATTATTTAATTATCTCCAATTTTCGTGATCCTAGAAGTGTTTTGACTTGGCATCTAACTTGTAGGTGTATGGATGGGGAAGAGGAGAGCATGGGAGGCTTGGATTTGGAGATGACAAGAGCAGTAAGATGGTACCGCAAAGGGTTCAACTACTAGTAGGAGAGGATATCATTCAGGTAACACAATATTTCATCCTTTTTAGGGTTCAACTTCAGCATGATGGACTTTTACGTGTTTCAAAGAAAATTTTAATTTTTGTTCTCTTCTTTTTTGGGATTATGTATGCAGGTCTCTTGTGGAGGCACTCACTCTGTTGCATTAACCCGTGATGGCCGCATGTATTCAGTGAGTGCTTCAATATCTTTCAGTTTTATAGTTACGAAAATAATAGTGATCTTTTAGCACTAAGTATATTCATACACATAATGGCCAACTATATCTATGATGTCTTGCCAAAATACTCTTATGGTGAGCATCTTACAATACATAATTGGTTGAAGTTGAATGTCCAGATAACATAGATGCCCACTTATTTCCATTGTCATTTTTGGTAGTATACATATCTTTGTACATAAGCAAACTGAACACACCTCCCAGTTTGTATGAGATTTGTATTCGTGTCCTGTTAAGGGAGCACTTCAATTAGAGCATCTAGTTTTCTTTTTTGTTTGAATGGCTTGTTTTGCATGTCCTGTTTTGAGTGAGATTGCAAGATAGGATTAAAGTATTAAAGTGCTAGCTAGTATTGGAAATGCTTTTTATCTGTACCAGACACTATTTTTGCCCGATACTTGAATACAAAACAAAACGAAATACTATCTTGTACCTAGATTTTGGTGATGTATGGATTTTGGTACTCAGCATGCGTATTGGTGGCTTATGCAGTTTTTGATGAATTTAGAACTTAATATGTTATTGTATACTGTATTTGTATTTGTATGTTAGAAATACACAACTTGAATGTGTCCTAGCTGTATTACACGCTAAAGTTAACAAATAATCAAATGGAGAAAAAAAAAGTATGTATGACAGTAAGTAACTTGTTGAGTTCGTATTGGACTGTCCTTTATCCATGTAACCTAGATTCTGTATATATTAATCTTGACGGACTGCTGGTAATAATGGCGCAGTTTGGGAGAGGAGACCATGGGCGTTTGGGATATGGAAGAAAAGTGACAACAGGACATCCTGCAGAAGTGCCCATAAACATCCCACCTCCTAAAGATCTTGCCAGCACTGCACCTCCTGGCCGTTGGTGTGCGACTCTTGTTGCTTGTGGTGGCCGCCATACATTGGCTGTAGTTGAATGGCGCGATGATCAAGAATCTGAGGAGCCGCTCCCTTGAGACCGTGGATTGTGTGAAATTTTCTGATATATGTACTATTAGAATCCGAGGTGCTTTTTTTCCTAAGCTTTTTTTGTCGAATTCGCTGGCTGTAAGCATGAAATGTTACTGCATAAGATTTACAGCTAGTTTTAACAGAGGAAAGAACAATATAAACCAAAAATCTGAGTCTTTAACTACTATTGTAACCAGTTCAGTTCCCAATATATACTTAAACCATTTCTTGCACTTTACCTACTATCTCTATTTTGCTTGTGCATTCATGCAAATGCAATTGGGTTTTGCAGCTGCTGGACAAATGAACCTTAAGGAGCAGCTGAACTTTAATCTCAAAGTCTAATACATTGGCAGCATGGTATGCAATTATACATGATAAAGTTTTAGGAAAATCAGCTTTTCCTATGGATCAGGAAAATCAATACATTTTCTTCAATACACTCCCCTAGTTTATACTAATTAAAATGTTGATTTTCCTGATGTTTAGGAAAGATTGATTTTCATGAAACTTGCTCATTATACATATATAGATCGAGTACAAAAAACATGTCTCGAGAAAACTTTACTTGTATTCTTAACGAGTCTAGCCGAGTTCAGCTCGTATATATGTTATCGAGCTCAAGCTTAACTTGACAATACTGTGACTCGACTCTAAAAATAGCACTAGATGCAATTATACATATATAGCAAGTGGCAAATGGGAATGTTGTAGGTGAATTATTACCAAAAAAGGGACTGGTTTGAACTCTTTGTGGAGCACATTTCTTCATTTGGTTGGTAGTTGAAGCAATTAATGCAAACAGTCTTTCTTTTTGCTGGGATGAACAGGAGCAGTTGACTCCAAACGAATCTATCTTTCTCACTTCACTTCTGAATAATGCAAGAAACAACAACACAGTACAATACTAAACACTTCATCTCATTCAGCAACTGATTCATTGTCTGAAATCCAAACCTCCAGTCAGGTAAATGCAACAATATTAGTATTTAGTAGTACATTTTTATCTACATATGCGAGTTCGGCTATGTTTGATTCATATGGAATAAATGAAGCTCTTCAGTTTACGTTTACTTAGTTGAAATTTATACTACAAATATGTTCATATCGATCAGTTCAATTTAGATTTCTTCGGACGAATCAAACATAGACTTCTTTAGTTCCTTGTTTAGCTTTTTACAGTTTGCATGTTGTAATTAGTCTTCATTATGTTTATTAGTCTCTTTAGATTCAGTAATCAGTCTCAGTAGTATGCAAATTTAGATTCTCTTTAATCAAGGAAAATTTCATTCTGATTATAGCTGTACAGAGAAGTATTATAATAAAAGTAGTAGAAAACAAGATCCAAGATTGTGATTATTTATCCAGTTTGCCAGAACGCCTATTTTTTCCAGAGTATGGAAATAGAAACACATCAGAATATTAAAGAGTGAACATATGTTTAAGGCTGTTAATTGTTTGGCAGGAAAATGGAGGGGAGCTCTCAGAAGGATAAGGTGAACATATGCAGAATGATGCACCTGTTGGATCGAGACAATTGCCTAATGATCGATATGGTGTCCCAAGTGATCAAGGATGTGTACGACAACTTCACTTCGATGATTGATGTGGTTGAAGATGCTAAGCGTAAATATGAAGCAGAGAATGACTCCGAAGTGAACCGTCTTGTGGAGTTACAAAAGGACTTGATTGCACCCATAAGGTGGGCATTGAAATGGTGCGTCAGTGATGTCGGAGTTTTAAATAGGAAGTTATTTGATCTCTTGACCCGCATTGAAGCTCACTTCATTGAGATCACGCAGCTCCTCATCCATGATCAAACATTGGATGAGTGGGTGTTTGATGATAAGATCATTAGAAAGGCCGATGACCTCCGCTCAATGGATTACAAGATTCTAATCGCTTATCTTAGTTTTGAGAAAACTTGCAAACCATCCATTTTCACGCTCAGTGAGAAATTATTGATGGAACGTCTCGACCAAGTTATCAAGAAGGATGGAACTTACTTTGGCAGGATACAGAAAAGGCATAAAAACCACTGTATCATTTTGAAGAGGCTCATTGACAATATCACATATCACGGGAATTGGGAGGATATCTGTCCTTGGGTCGAAAGAGTCTTGGATGACATGCCATTTCTTGAGTACATTAGTTGGAGAGAAGATTATTCGAAGATTACAAAACAACGCATTGATGCAGCTATTCAGAAAGCAATCCTGCACATATTTGTTTGGCAACCGGATTCAAGTCCTCTCTTCACCAATGAGCTTCTGGTGGCCTATCTTGATTGTTTTCGGAAAAATCTTATATGGCTTCTAAGGGATGTGGATCACAATCTCACAGAGGATGCCAGAGGCCAATTCAAAGTTATTCAAGATGTGTTGAAGTTAGTTCTCTCTCTTGGTAGCGACATGGATAAGCATGAAAATGCCCGAGTGGAACTGTTACATACAAAAGTGTATGTTGAGACTGCATTGGTGAACCTGGGATGTATCCTGTCATCGTTCTTGGACAAAGAACTAGACGGATACAAGGTGAGCTCTGAGATATCTGATTGTCTCAGCAGAGTTTTCAAAGCTTTGCTTTTGCCATTAGAGTTTGATGGTTACCTAAGCAATGAAACTCTGATTAGATATGCATGCTACTTTCGACATTATCGGTTTCAAATGCCAACGAGCGAGGATACAGCGATGAAGAGTAGTCGATTCCCTCTGGTGTTCATGGCGCGTGCTGTCTTTTATGAATGGTCCGAGTATCACATAGAGAGGGAGATGCTAGTTAATGGCAGAGTGGAAATGTTTGGTGTTTTAAGAGATCTGGGATCCATCATTGGCAAATCCTTGAACAATGCGATGGAGGGAAAAGTAGTACCGATGGAGATGAACCCTGCACTAAACAACCTACTTGCACAGTTTGAGCGTGTCAAAATGCAATTCACACAGACTGTCACTCTCACAACTATCAAGGAGTTAAGCCTACAGAATCCTGCAACTGATCTAGTAGGGTTCTTGAATTTTCTCCACCGGCACTTGGAGGAGTTACGTACGTGTAACAAAAATTTGGTTACAGATTGGAAGGATCAGGTGCAAATTATTCAGGAGCACCTTGTTGTTTTCAGATCATTTCTCCAAAATTCAAGAGATAATGGCATCAAAGATGATCGTTTGCAAGATGTTCCTATTCGTATCAGAAATGCTGCATACACTGCAGAATACATCATCAATGGCATTGCTGCTAGAGCTTTTCATCCATGCTGCAGATCATTTCTAGTATCTGATGTTATAGAACAATCTAATCAAATCAAAGAGATCATTATCAAGGTCTCAAGTGATGTCTCCACCAAGAAGTTGCCAGTTCAAGCAAATAATTTGGAGAAGGAAGGCATTCGTTTCTCATCACGAGCATCAATCCCACCAACTGATGTGGTCGTGGGTTTTGAAGTTGAGATAAAGCTGCTGATGGAACGACTTGCTAGTGATAAGAAGCAGCTAGATGTTATTCCGGTTGTTGGAATGCCCGGACTAGGCAAGACTACACTTGCAAAGAAAGTGTATGAAGATCCTTACATTGCCAGTCACTTTCAACTTCGGTCATGGTGCAGTGTGTCCCAAGATTACATCAAGGAAGACTTGTTGCTTAGCATCTTAGGCACTGAAGGAAACCGTCAAATGAGTTGTGAAGAATTATCACTAATGGTTCACAAAAAGCTTAAGGGTAGGAAGTATCTGATCATTCTCGATGATGTTTGGGACATGGACGTGTTTGAGTACCTCTACCGTTTCTTTCCAAATGATGATAATGGAAGTAGGATTGTTTTAACAAGTCGAATCCAATCAATGGGAGATCAAAGCAACCCTCTTGTACTTCATCTTTTATCTGATGATGAAACTTGGAATATGTTGAAACGGAAGGTCTATCCTGAAAAAGAATGCCCCTTGGAATTGATTCAAATTGGAAAGGAAATTGCCAGAAAATGTGGAGGATTACCGCTTGCAGTTTCTGTGGTAGCCGGGATTCTTGCAAAGTCTGACAAGGAGCAAGATGTATGGAAGGAAATTGCAGAAAGATTGAACATTTATAGTGCTGATGATTCTGAAGGAGAGGGTATGAAAGCACTGGATCTCAGTTATGAGCTTTTGCCAGATCATTTGAAACCTTTGTTTCTGTATGTCGGAGCATTCCCAGAAGACTATAATATTCCGGCAGAGAAGTTAAAATGGTTATGGATTGCCGAGGGGTTCGTAAGGAAAACTAAGTTTTTTAGCCTGGAGGCTCAAGCAGAAGCACACCTGATGGATCTGATAGATAGAAGCCTTCTCATGGTAGCCGAGCGAAAGTCCAATGGCTCGGTGAAAAGTTGTTCCATCCATGACTTGATGCGCGATATGACTTTGTCTAAGTCTAAAGAAGAGAGTTTCTTGCAGCATATTGACCAAACTATACGCATACCAGAGCAGCTAATGTATCAGCGACGAGTGTGTGCATCTCTGATGTGGAAGGACAGAGAAGAGTGCAATGGAACTCCAACCCGTCCACGTCCAACCATTACATATGAGGATCTCTCAAGGATTTCTTTGTCTAGTCGTATTAACTCTATAATACTGTTTAGCAGTATGGGGTTGGATGTCTATAGTTCTGAGTATAAGGAACTTACCAAATCAATCTTTAGGAACCATAAGATGTTGAGGGTCTTAGATGTGGATAGACTTGAACTATTTGAGTCTTTTTTCACAAATGAAAGAGTACCACTTCATTTGAGGTACATTTCATTTGATTTGCGCTCGTATAGGGTCCCATCACCAATATTCAACCTGTGGGACTTAGAGACCTTGATCATTAGGTCACAGCATACAATTACTGTACCAATCGAAGTCTGGAAAATGGTGAAGTTGCGGAATCTGCATGTAGGCCTTTCTACAAGATTTACTGATGCAGAAGATGACTCAATCAAGTTGGAGAATATACGAACACTTTCAAGACCTAATTGTCATGAAGACGAGACAAGCCTGATTGGAAGATTCCCAAATGTGCAGAAATTAAGTATTATTCTCTCTGATGGGAAAAAGAAAATCTCTGAGTTGCCCAGCATATTGGCGACCCTTCATCAACTTGAATCTCTCAAGATGGAGTGTCATACACTTCTGAAATGTTGGGCGACATTGAATCTTCCATCAACTTTGAAACAGTTGTCTCTGAACAGTTTTGGCCTCAAGTGGAATGACATCTCAAGCCTTCAAGAGTTACCAAACCTGGAGGTTCTCAAACTAAAGCACGATGCTGTTAGATATACTGAAGAGTTGTGGGATATGGGGCAAGGAGAATTCCCAAGACTTAAAGTTCTTAAATTTGACGGGTTGAGCATAAAGTGGTGGATTGCTGGTCCTGAGAATTTCCCATGCCTTCAGAACCTCTCTTTAGATTCATGTCTAAGCCTTAAGGAAATCCCTTCGAGCTTTGGAGACATTTGTGCTTTGGAGAAGATTCAGGTGCACCGCTGCAGCCACACTGCTTCAGAATCAGCAAAGTTGATTCAGGAAGAACAGGAGGATTTCGGAAATGATTTGCTGAAGATTTATATTTCTGATTCTTTTCCTCCAGAAGGTGAAGGAAGTTCTGCTTTTCTGAATAGTATGTCCACTTATTTCATTTAGTTTATATTTGTATCGTTCTGCTTAAGAAACATTTTTATTCTCATGCAGGTGACAAATCTGACAAGAGATTTGGTTATGGGCTAGCGGACGAACCATACACTATATCAGATGATGAACCATACACTATATCAGATGATGAACCAGCTGGTGAAACATTAGATGATGAACCAGGCTATGGATCAGGTGAAGGATTACCTGATGAACCAAATGATGCATCTAGAGAAGAACAAGATGATGAACCGGATAATGAATCTGGTGGCGGCGGCGAATCAGTTGGTGAATGGGACAATGAGTGTGGGGGAGAATCACTTGGTGAATGGGATAATGAGTCTGGGGGCGAATTAGTTGGTGAATGGAATAATAAATGTGGGGATGAATCAGGTGGTGAATGGGATGATGATTTGTATGGTGAATCAGATGAGGAATCACTTGACTACGATTAGTGGTACGCAGATGATGCCCATTTCTTAATGTTTATCTTGTCGCATGAATTGATATCCCCATTTTCATCAAATTCTGATTATAATCAAAACACATACGAGTTGTTCATATTAATCTGCAAAACAGAAGATTTGGTGTTTAAATCGCAAAGACAGAATTATATAAGAGAGGATTTAGTGTTAACGAAGTTAAACGCATTGTAGTTGGTAAGCTCAATAATGTGAGTAATTTTCCCAAGAGAAATACTCTACTCTAGTACATGGCATTTCTTATTGTTCCACGTTTCTTTTTTCATCTTGGATAGTGTAATTCTGCATACTGATATGAATCTTGTCTTCTTTCTTTTCTAGTGGTAGTCGTGTTAAAAATGTATGATAATCTGTTTCTCAGTGCTATCCGATCCTAAAATTAACAGCCCTGACCCTGACAAACCTAAGCCAAAGATATGCAGAAACTGCTCGTAAAGCAGTATCTGTTGATCTTTACTTTATTATTGCAAGTCTGCTTAACCGAATCTTAATTTCTCTTCTGCAGATGATGAATCTCTTGTAATTTCAGAATAAAGGTATGCGAGATCCTGAGTGCCCCGTCTTGCATTGAATCATGTCATCTTTCTGTGTTATTTGTATGTTTGCTTAAGGAGCTTGGCTTGCTGTGTTTTTGTAATAATATAATTGTGAAGGTGCTTTCGGTTGAATTCATAATATCCTACGGATATGAGCTCCTTCATATGCTGTAGTGATGATATGGAACTGATGTATTTTAATTTGGTCATGTATAACAATCAGATTCAAATCTTTTATGAGTATGTATCATTATATATCTGTTCATTACATTCTGTAAATATGCCGAATTTCACAGTAATGAGATGAAGATGAAGAAGAGATCCAATAATGCAAACTGGTAAACTTTACTACATTGATGAATTTACAGAGTAGTTTGAAGTAGTATGTATAGGTATAGCTGATTTTACTGATAACAGAATCACAAAAGAGTTAGAACGTACAACAGGAAAAGCACAAGGTATAAGCAAAATCCCTAATATATGGGACAAGAGTGAATGTACAGTTCTTAAAGCATGGCGTACAACTCACAGTTTAATTTGTTTTTAGTTGATTATACATGCATGTGGATTGAGACATTTTACCACCATACTTGAAGTTTTGTTAAAATAGGGCAAGGTATTTACCCTTGAGGTGCTCGTAAACACAAGGAAAAATTGTGAATACTATTACTGGCATATGGTGTGGGGATACTTTTACGAAACTCTAGTAAAAAACTCTAAGAAATCTTTGGAGAGCTGAGTAATTAACTCGTTTTTTAGTCGAATCACGAGGCACGAGGTGAACTCCTGTAGCTAGTCCTATTCAACAGTTACTTTGGACTTGGGATCTGGTGGCCTGCCTCAAATCTCACCTCCCTCTCATACACCTCATCCATACAATTATAAACACCAATGTCCTAGGCAAAATGCCATTAAAACTGTACTTGATTGTTATTTTAAATATTTGGTGCAGTGGTTATGTATTCTATACAGACATTTGTGACATTGAAATGAGATATGTTTATTAATTTTAGAATATTAAGACTCAGGTTTCATACAATAAATATGAAGATAAAAAAATTAAGAATAAGGCCATCCACTACATGATCATTGATCAATTAAAATTCCTCTACCAAGGCATAGAACAGGTGAACTGTACTTCCAAATTCCAATCATCTGCTTTCTTCCTTGAAGTCGGATACGTTGCGAAAAAGATGAGTTTAACAATACCTCAGGTAGTTTTTGCACCAAAAAGTTATTCTTCAGAATCTGCTTTACTTCAGATGACTAACACCTTAAGTGTTGTGTGATGTTTATAGGGATTAACCAAATCTCTTGTCTTGACAATAATTTCTGAGTTTGGTGATCGAACCTTCTGCGTTGCTGCAGTAAGTTAGCATGATTTACCAGCGAATAATATACTTTAGTACATGTAACATTTGCAGATGAATGAGTTGAGAGGACAAAACTGATTAGACTGATTTTGTATTTCTTTTGCTGATGGTATTTTGAAGATACTGGCAATGCGACATCCAAGGAGAAGCGTTTTCTTTGGCTGCCTGTTTTCTGCCATTGTAAGTTTTTACTGGACATCTCAAGCTGTTATATAATGACTTTATTGTTGATACGAAATCTTCGGTTGAAGATATGTTTGTGACTTTTGTACGTGTTGTAGGTGATGACTGTTCTTTCTGCTCTTCTAGGCTGGGCTTCTCCTAATCTGGTAATCGATCAGATTGCTCATACATAACATTGTGTGTATACAAGTAAATAAATCTTAATAGAGGCAAATGAAATAACAAGTTAGCTTTCTTTTTCTGTCTTCTCTTACAGATATCGCGAAAACTAGCTCACAACATAACTACCTTTTTATTCTTTGGGTTCGGGATTTGGTCACTGTGGGATGCATATAATGAAGACGACGAGTACATTCTTTTTCCTCATCCTTTAAATTTCATTCTTTTTTTATGAGGATTAAGTCACTGCAGGATGGATGTAATGTTTCTTTTCGGGTTTTGGTTCCTTTTTCAAAGTGACAATGAAGAACTAGAACAAGTCGAAAAAGAGTTGGTAAGTTCACTTTCTTTCTCCTGTCTTTCTGCATAGGTTTAAATGTTCACTAGAATATCTAATTAACTGTGCAATCTAATAAACAGGATGGTGCTGGTGCTACACAGGCCAGTGCGAATGACAAGGTAGTCGAGTTCCTTTCTGTTTTTTGTATCAGTACAACGAATCTATTCTGATCTGTATATACAGCTCAGAACACCGGATATCTTTTCAAGTTGATGCATTGAGTATGTACACAGTACACTTACTGACAATGGATTAATCTGTAATTCCAGGATGACAGTGATATTGTCAAAAAGCAGAATAGGCCGTTTCTCAGGAACTTATTCTCACCGGTCTTTCTCCAGGTTAATTTTCTTCAGATGACGAATACTCAATCCTACAAAACCACAAGACATGCACAAGGATGATTGCTAATGCTATATAATATCTGTTTTCTATGGCTTGCTCTTTCAGGCATTTTCCGTTACATTTTTTGGTGAATGGGGTGACAAGAGTCAGGTAAGTAAATGTAGCGTTCTAATAAATTTCAGCTCACATGAAAATTTCTGGTTTTTTAAAAATGGTTCAGAACTTGATTCGAGTTTATAATGTTCAGCTTGCTACTGTTAGTCTTGCAGCAGATGAAGATACTATAGGAGTAATAGTTGGTGGAATCATGTGAGTCGTCGTTCTTCTGTAACAAAGGAAATGAATATTATGTAGTATGTGTATCTGAAGCAAAATGTGACCTAATTATTCCAGTAATTGACTTGCAGAGCCCAAGCACTGTGCATTATAGCAGCTGTTCTTGGAGGAAAGAGTTTGGCTTCAAGAATATCTGAGAGACTGGTAACTTCAATTTCTTTTTTCACTTTCGACCTTCTAATATTTTATGAAACCAAACTTTTGTTCGTGTGATATTGATGCATCTGCATGTTTCAGATCACGGCGTTAGGTGGAGTTCTCTTTCTGGTATTTGGCGTACAGTCCCTTCTCTCGCCAGCAGAGTGATATCTTCGATCATTTCAATCATGCATGATGGTGTTTTAGTTTGGGATCAATGCAAGTATGGAATATGGACACTTCTGCTAGTTTTATAAATTCATGAAGATTTTCAATTGCTTTCGGACTATACGTTCTGTACTTCTGTAAGCACAGATTAGCATCAACATAAGAAAAAAGAGCAGGCATATACAAACCTTAGTAGCTCAGTGTAAGTGTGTAACACTCCGTTTATCAGCATGAGCCTTCCAAGGATGCGTATACTTTATTACATTGCACTACGACGATGAGTTAAGCATGGTAATCTGGTCCATATGATCTGCTGCTACACATTCCAGAATGCAGAACCAGCAGGTAGAGTAGCTGGCTTACGCCTGATACCCCAATAAGGGCTTCCAACGTTTGCTGCAATTAACGTGTTTCTGCTGGCGAGGATGAACAGAACTTACGAGGATGATTCTGCTGGCTGTCAATGTATTCATTGAGGGACCATACACCATTAAGTTCACTGCCAGCAGAGAGCATATCAGCTTTTTTCCTGCTCTTCCAACAGCCATTTTCGAAATATTTCTACTCTGTTCACTCAGTCTGTCAGTGCATATATCTGTGTGTGCACGCATGCGTTTGAGATCTAGTGAGGGTGCATACATGTGTACAAGTATACAAACTTGTACATATATAACAGGTGTTGGACTATAAGGCATTCTCTGCTTCATAGCTTAAGCTCATTGGGGATCGATGTACGTTGTTGTTCCAAATAATTAAGGAGGGCGTGAATCTTGAGGACAAGATTCGTTCGAAAGGGGAGGGTGATGATGGAATCCGAGAGCTCGCCATCTCTTTATTTATTTATTATTATTCGTAGGTAGTTGGTTAATGGATTTATTACCAATAGGTATAAGGTTTGATGACTTATTACTAATAGAATTATGGAACAAATTTTATTTTACTGGGGTACAATTTTGTACCTATTTGAAATTTTTTCCAATGACAAAAGACATATATTACCCTTCTGGTGAAAGACAAAAGATATAAGACAAAAGACATATATATCCATTTCTCATTTGTCTTTAACTTATTTTTCATTATTTTCATTTTGTTCACTTAATTTGTTTCATCTTTCCCATTTTGTTTCTTCGTTTTCACTTTTTTAGATTCTT
>JAQRGC012306091.1:0-10202 GCA_028659135.1 Plantago lanceolata | reverse complement strand
ATGTAATTGATTGATCTAGTGAGGTGTGTGAATGTAATACTCAATACATGGAGGACTAATCTGTAATTAGGTGATCTAACAGGGATACCATATGTAAAAAGCCCTTATTTTTATTTTTTTTGGTAAAGTATGGAATTACAAAACAGCCCTTAGTCTTTCTCCATCTCCAGTAAGGAATAGACCTCAATTGGGGCAGATTCTCTAACAAGAGCAACACTCCCCAAATTCGATTGCATCTTCACACTCAGCTGAGCTAGTCGATCAGCAGTTTGATTCGCTGTTCTCGGAACCCATCTCACCTTGATCGACCATGGTAGGCGCACAATTCTCTGCACCGGTTTGCCAAACCATCAAACGCTGCCGGAGCTTCCTTCTTTCCGGTGATGATTTCGACAGCCTGCAACGAGTCAGATTCGACACAGAGGCGAGGGATTCGACGTTCCCAAGCCAGGTCCAATCCAGTTTTGATCGATTTCAACTCTATCTCCGTTACTGAAGCAATTGGGAGTTTTTGGGAAAATCCCCATTCCGGTGTGATTCCGGGCAACCCCCCCAATTCCAGCGCAGGAGCCATCCAGTGGGAGCGAAGCATCGACGTTCAGCTTCACCCAGTCTCGATTCGGTTTTATCCAGGTATTTGTTAGCCCCAGCTTCTTCCTCCCTTTCATTGCTAGCACCAAGTCCATGCTCTGTTGTTTAATCTGGAACCGTATTACATGTTGTGGCAGTGGATGTCCACGAAACACGCACGAGTTCCTTGATTTCCATAGTGTCCAGACAGCAGCAGCAAATATGAAATGCCAGGGGATATCAGGGAAGGCATCGCAGAAATAGTCTGTTAACTGCAGGTTCGTTTTAAACCATTCATCATCATTTAATGCCTTTCCTTTTAGTCTTTAGTACTCTTTCCGTTTTTTATTATAAGATCTTTGTATCGATTTAAGTAGTATTCAAAGAGTAAAGTGCTACTACTAGAATAAAAGTTTGAAGGGAGGGTATATCTGGGAAATCATGACATTGGCCGAAAAATTGGATGTTTCCCGCTCAAAAAAAACCCCAATCTGTATCTTGCTGCTTTCCTCACTCACACGCATTCAGACAAGACAGAAATGTATGTATGTAGATGTGAGCATTAATTAAACTCTCTCTCTCACTAATTTCTCTCTCTAAAATGCCAGACCTCGCCAATGTCGTCACCTTCTCCGAAACGGCACCGTCTGACGCGAAACAGTGCCACATTCCCGAATCCGACCCGGTCGAGCTGAGTTCTGAGCCCGGACAGACGGAGCCAATGGATTCTGGAAAACAACCAAAAACCTACGGTTGGCGAGTGGCTGAGCAGCATAAGGATTTAGGTTTAGGTTTTTGCTCCGAGCTAGATGGTGAACAAGGGCCGAGAAAGGGAGAATCCGTTGGAATTGATTTCAAATCCGACGAGTTACCGGCTGAAAATCAGATTGAGCAAGGGTTTGGCCAGCTCAATTTGGTAATTCCGCTTCACTCTTTTATTTATTTATTTATCCTCTTTTGAATGATTGCTGAAAGTTATAGATTGTCGCTGTCTTTCGGACAGAATTGTTTTTTTGCTGTCAGTTGAGTTGTTATTTGATGTTATTGTGAATTGATTTTGGTGTGATTGTGATTGGAATTGGAATTTAGGACAATACCGACAAGCGGAATTTCGCGAAGATCTAACGGTTTTGTTCTGGATGCAGGTTATTAAGGTTCTAGGCCGTTTAGGAATGGTATCTAGAGTTAATGGATAGTGTAGTGAGTTAAAATAGTAGTGAAATGAGTGTTTGGGATTTATACGTGTCCGTAATAGAGTGGCGGAATGAAACACTTTGTTAATTTAACGTAGTTGGTCAACGGGGTGACGAATAATGGTTAATTGTCGGTTTATGGTCATGGGATGGATCCAGTTTAGCTGAGCTCTGCATTATTATAGTTGGTGAAGAATTAGGAAAATCCAAGGAGTTGCTCATATGATTAAGCCTTCCATTACTGTATGCAGTACGTACATTTTGAATGGGCGCACATTATCTAATTGATTTCCATCTGTCTTAGGTCCAATGCCGTGTTTGCCAAAATGTTGTCTCCCAAGAGGAGGAGGTAATATTATGCTCAGTTCGGGCCTGTCAGGGAAGTTTTCACCTAAAATGTGCTAAAGAAAGTCTTGGCTTCTCACCTTCAAGGAAATTTAGGTGTCCTCTACATGTAAGTTTTAGTGTTTGTATGACTCAATATCCTTTGTTGCAGAGTTTCATCAATGTGATGGAAAAAATCATTAATATGTTTTGTTAAGTGCCTGGCGTATAATTTTTTTTTTCTTTTTTTGTTAACTCGTAATGTCAATTGATCGTTATTCAGCTTTGCTGTAGTTCTCATTAATCTGGCAGCCAACCAAGGTTTTGGATAGCTGCTTTTCTTGGTAATGAGGAAAAACACATTGTCACAGAAATATAATATTATATTGAACACTTCTATTTGTTTTTCTTTCGCTAAGTTATCAATTTGAAAGAAAAGCAATGCCTGGCCTAGATTACCTTTCTCATAAAATTCTGCTCCGGGCAGACTTTTTTATTCCAGTTACAAAGATTGGTTTTTCATCTACTTTCAGTCTGAGTGATAGACATTGGACATTTGAATTAATTAGGCTCAACTGTGGATAAACTGGACTAAAGACAATTGTTGTTGTAGACTTGTAAAGCCTTGCTCGAGTTCAAGCTAAAGTTTGCTTAAATCTTTCTTACCTGAGCATGCATGCTTTCTTTGTTAGCTACTTAGCTTCATCAAGCTACCTTGTTCATACTTCTACTTGTTTTTTTGCTTTGCTCAAGCTAATGTTTGCTCAATATTTTCTTATCTGAGCAGGCATGCTTCCTGTGTAAGCAACAGAATCAATTGTGGCGATGCACAAAATGTCTAATTGCATTTCATGATAAATGTGCTCCATTTCCGGAGCATGTGGTCCATTTTCCTGACAAGCCAGGTGAAGCCATTTGTTGGAGGCATCCTCATATGGGTTTAAAGAAGAAGGTATATCTATCTCGTCCTTTGTTCACCTTGCTTTCTCCTGATTTTAGCTACCTGCTAAAAGTTCCTCGTAGTTCAATTAATGTAGTTAGCGCAGGCACTTAACGAATAGTAAGACTCAATCCTCGTGGAAATCAATCATTGTGCTCACTTAAGCATGTCAAGTTAGGCCATTCATGGTTTTGTTATTCTTGTTCATTTGTTTCATTGTTCATTTTGGTTCTCCTAGATGTTTTAATTCAAGTTTGTATCAGTATTATGGAATGTCCTACAGGATTACAAAATGGCCATGAAGTTTAATACTATGGTTGCTATAAGTTTTATTCACATACACACGTGTCAGCATGTTTATATTCATTTAGATTAGTGGTAAGAATCATTGGGTTTTGTAAATGTATATTACGAAGGAAATAGAAGCCAGAAACAGAAGTCAAAATTTGAAAATTAGTTTTTTGTCAATCGCCGGTGGGTGCAACTCTTGTGCACTCCCGCAGGACCGTGTTTGGTCGTTTAATAAAAAGTTTTTGTCCGTTCTCTAATCCAGAGCATTGTTGTTGGTGTTGGTGACGTATTGTTGTTGTCGTCGTTCTCTTAATGATTAGCTATCAATTTGTCTGCATGTCCCACGTGTTGTTTCTTCCTGTACTGCAGCCATTTCATTTTTCCGTAAATTTTTGGATGCCAACTTGGTCATTTATTGTCAACTTGCGTTTGTATCATATGTATGGGAGACTTTAAGCCTGATTATTGACCATAAAAATATTATCAAATTCGAGGCTTAAGTGCACAATGTAGCAAGAAATGGCCTCTTAGGTTGGTTTGGTAGCTTTGTTCTTTGTCTTACTTTGATTGGTCACACTGACTGATAATTTTGTGTTTACTATGCAGCAGGAGGTTGTCGCAACCAACATTGAGGTTAGATTTCGATTATTCATTTATTTTCCTTTATGGGAGTTAATAAATCTGTTCCAAGCCATATTACGGTGGTGAAGCATGTCTGATAGATCACCTTTTTATTTCCTATTTACATGAAATGTCTTTTGCAACCCAGTTTCTAGATCTACTTTTTCTTGTTTTTGACTCATCTACAATGTATTCTAATGTGCTTTTCAGGATGTATTCTCTCTCTTGCCTATTCCATATTATGAAGAATTCAAACTTGATAAAAGCTGGAAAGAAGAGACTGAAACCAAGTTGGAGCCACATCCTTATGTGCAAATCAAGCGAAGTATCCTTAATATCTTGGTTTCCTGATTTCATCTTGGTCTGAAATATTATCTACTTTAGTAAATATTTCAATATCCTGCAGTTAATGTAGGCCACTACAATATATCTGCTGCTAAAAATTGCTATGTCTATGAAGTCTTAGTTTTTTGGTAAAACCCTTAGCTAGACTAGATGTGTACCTTGTCAAGAGAAAGCGAATTGATAGGGACAGCGGATGTAGATGCCATTCAACTCAATGCTCTGATGCTTGTTTATGCAGGTATTGTTATCATTTGTAGCGATACTTTTTTATTCTGCTCTGGAAGAATGTCACATCTTGAGTGTTTTAATTCTGAAGCAACTTATCAATCGTCCCCATAACTATAAATGAACCATTAATTATTGTAAACCATTATTGCTTGCCGGTGAACTCGTAAAAGACATGTTCCTTTATATCTACTTCATTTCTTAGCTGCTATCTTCAAACAAAGTTACACTGATTCTAAAACTTTATTTATCAAGTTTCATCCCTATTTTTGCAACTTCTTACCTGCAAGTGTGGTTTGAAATCTATGGTTTTCACTTTCCTCAAACGAGTGCATGTACTAATGTTCTCTTGATGCATTTAATGACATTTATAAACATTTTCTTTCTGTGTCTATCTTGTAAAAGTGCAAATGTATAATATGCCTATTTGCCAAATATCACCATCATTATCCTCCTACATTAGTTGTTTGGTAATAGTGCAACATTATCTTGCAATCATTTTTATGATTGTTGAACTAGTTGAAATCTTTTAGTAATTTCAGCTGTTCTTCAATCTAAGTAGCAAAATATTCAATCCATGGAATTCAAATTATTTTCATATTAAATTTTGTTATGATTATATATATGTTTGTCTTTTATATTTAATCTCAGAGTTCAGTGCATCAGCTGCTCAAAAGCTTGTCATTGCTCTGAAAAGTGCACAAACAGACCCTTCCAGAAAATGAAAAAGATCCAGATTGTCAGGGTATGCTTATTGTTGATTTTGTTATCAGAAGCTGGTTGTTACTTCTGGATTTAATCTCTTACCAGTAAAATGTTGCTATCAGACAGAGCACTGTGGTTGGGGTGCAATCGCTGCTGAATCAATCAAGAAAGAAGAATTTATAATAGAATATGTTGGAGAAGGTGATTTCTTGCATTGCAAATTAAACACTTATAGGTCCTACTGTGCTACTTTTTCTCTATTAGCTTGTACGTTTTGTCACCATGATCTGCTTAGTGTAGTGCATGCATTGTCTCCTGTCATGTTATACTCCATGCTAGTAACTTAAACATTTATATAAGTTAGCTTGCAGTTTATTTAACTTTACATATCTTCTCCTTGTAAAAGACGAGAATGAGATACTAGAAGTCTGGTCAATTTGGTCCACGTGACCACGTCTGCCAAACAGTTGTAAACAAGCCTTTCCTTTTTCTTTCTTTGAGTGCTTCCTTATGTATCCCATTTTTCTTTCATTCAGCAGGAACCGAACCTGCCTGACTTTTCTATGAATGAACGCAATTAAAAAAAAAAAAAAAAANAAGAAGAAGAAAGTAAAAAAGGGTGATCCCCAGAAATTGAATATGCAGTGAATGTGGGATAATATTAACAATTGAGATAGCTCTGATGCCTAGCTGATAGCTTATGTGTGACAGTTAAATGATAATTGGAGTAGAACTAGAGTAGATAGGGATGAAAATGTTAAATAAGTAATGGTAAACAACAGATCACATTATTCAATATTTCATAAACAAACAGCTAGAAGACTTTTTGCCTGGAACAGAAGTTACTAGTATCTAGTAATTTTTTTTTTCTTTTCTTCCTTTCCGTATAGCTTGTGGAGCAATTTACTTGATTACCAGATTCCGTTTGATTTCCCTTTCAACCGGTCAAATTTTTATAAATTATGTCAGAATGCCAACATAGGAATGTTCAAGCTATTGTAATAGAGATGTTTATATACCTGTGAACTGAGAAAAGCTCTTGTAATGTGTCAAAGTACAAACATATCATATCAAGATTGAATCATATATGATGTTTTAATAAACAAATATTCTGCTGATCTCATGCTTTGTTATAATTCAGTTATTGATGATGCAATGTGCGAAAGCAGGCTGTGGGATCTGAAAGACCAAGCTGCTGAAAACTTTTATATCTGCGAAGTTAATAAGAACTTTGTCATTGATGCAACTTTCAAAGGGAATGCTTCAAGGTTTCTAAACCACAGTTGTGCCCCAAACTGTAAATTAGAGAAATGGTGAGTGAACAATTCTCTCTACACATTTTTGTTGATATCTACTGAAGATTTTGCTTCCTGGGCCTAGCCAGAAACGGAGAAACCAACTTATCTTTCTCCAGTTCATTTTCAACATTTGGTTTGGTACAAAATAACCCAAATTTTGGTGCTGGCCATAACTTTTTTGTTTGGCATTCTATGTGAATTTTATTTATCCCTGCCAAACTTCACAGCGAACAGAATTGGTCTCCACAGATATGACTCATATGAGCATGTATATTCTGCCAAATTTTTTTAAGTGATGAAATAGTTTCTAAATACATTGGCCTCTTCTTCTATAGACTGCTTACACTTTTACTAGCTATTGAGTAGAGACCAGCTGTTATGAATCACACACACAATACATGGTTAATCATGTTCTGATGATGACTTGGCCATACTTTTATTCCTCTAAGTGTGCACCATAAGATTCTGATAGTATATCTTTGTATTTTGTTTCTGAAAGGCAGGTTGAAGGAGAGCTGCGGGTTGGTGTCTTTGCATCCAGAGCAATTGAGATTGGAGAACCATTGACATATGATTATAGGTATGCACGGTGCATTGGTGGCAGATCTTGTGTTGCTGAACTTTAAATTTAATCTTTGGTTTTCTGATGTCTAATTTCTCTATTTTCAAACAAAGAAAAATATATTAAAATGGTTTAATATTCAACACTGAATTGCAGTAGGTTGTGATGGTTTTAAAAAATGGCTCCTTGTGTTCATCTGAGATGCATAATCTTACACGGTTCTTACAAGAATCAAGTTTTTCAGGAAATATTTTTGTTTCTATTTGCATTTTGTGATCTATCTTTTTGGTTAGGCTACTATTTACTGTGTTTGAAGAAATATGTTGGCATGAGACATGAGTTATGGCAGTTGAAGAAATTGGGATACTAACTTATCTTTTTGCACTCATGCAGATTTATACAGTTCGGGCCAGAGGTCGAATGCCACTGTGGGGCTCCAAACTGTCAAGGTTACCTTGGAACCAGAAAGCGGACTCTGTTTGGTGCGAAGAGTAAGAGGAAAAAGCAAGTGCAATTAGCATGGGGTCTCAGAAGACATAGAACATCAATTGCTACTGTCGGAATAATAAGAAATTAATATGGGTACAAATCAAACTCCAAAATCTCAACTTCTGTCTTGTATTGATTTGTTGTAGAGAAGAACAATATAGAAAGGATAACAGAACCACAGCTGAATTGTGTATCAGTCTCCTTGAATGAGTGTGTAGACAGGAATAGCCCCGGCAATCCATGTATCTTTTGATGAACTGATATTCTCATCGTAAAAAGTAAAGGACCAAAAGGATTGAACAACGCCTGTTATGTGGTTTAATAGTGTTTTTCTCAATACTTGTTGGAATTTTAGTAAACTAAAGTTGGTTTTCATCATTTCAACCAAAAGGTCTCCATAGTCAAAAACGGAGGTTTGTCGAATGTGTATGGGCTACTCTAGGAGTAGTAGACACTTGAATAAGAATTATTAAAATTCCATTCATGGTGAAAGAGTATTTGAAGCTCAAAGTGTGTTGGTTGGTGTACATTGGTATGAAATACCAAAAATTGGAAATGAGAGATATCCCACATAGTTAAAATTGAGAAGGAATGAAGAGTCTCTTAGTTTGGAATAGAAATTGGACCCCTCCCTTTTCCAAACTAGAGACTAGCTAGTGGTGGAAGTAATTTTTTTAGGTCAAATACTAACTTCGTTTTTATTTTGGACCCAATAGTTGTTGGTAAAATCTTAGGAAAATCAGCTTTTCTTGTACATTAGGAAATCAATACAATTTCTACCCAAGTGTTGAATACTCCTCTAATTTATACTTATTAAAGTGTTGATTTTCTTAATGTTTAGGAAAAACCTTTCATGAACTTTACTCATAGTTGTTGGATAAAATTGATAGGAAATTTTATCCTGAACAAAATCGAACAGGTGGGTCACTTCGAAAAGGTTTGGTCTCTTCTCCTCCTGTTGTGACTGTTCCAGAAAAGTTGTCTCTTTTCTACATAAGTTGGGTCTTTTCTCCGCTTATGACCGTTCGTTTGCACCACTTTGCTACTATAAATATCCTCTTCCAGTGTTGCAGAATTCATCGAATTATCTGACCCAATAGTTGTTGGATAAAATTTCCTATCCGAAAATGTTTATCCTGAACAAAACGAACAGTTGTGTCACTTCGAAAAGGTTTGGTCTCTTCTCCTCATGTTCTGAATGTTCCAGAAAAGTTGTCTCTTTTCTCTGCTTATGACCGTTCGTTTGCACAACTTTCCTACTATAAATATCCTCTTCCAGTGTTGCAGAAATCATCGAATTATCTGATCTCTCCTTCTTCTCTACTTCCAGAAAAATAAAGCTCGTCTTTCTATATTGTTGTGGTCCACTCGAATTCTATAGTTCCAGTGCTTGGTTATAGAATTCACTGCAGTTGTATCTTGGGAGACTGTTTGTCAAATACCGTAAGCACCGAGTGCAGGGCAGATAAAGTATTAAGGAAAGAGTGCCATCACTCGACTCTGCAGACTTTACTTTGTTCTCTGTTTTCCAGCATCCATCAAGCTTGATACATCACTGACGGTCCACATTTCCAACACTTGTTTGAGAACTCATCTTGTGGTGTGCCATGTCCTTATAAGTGTATCAATGCCTGCCATATTACATGTTGAGCTTGAGCTGGAGCTTACCACATGACAGGTAAACCTTAAGTTTCTCATCTATCTCACCAGATGGATAAATTTATGGACGAATAACTGTGTAACCAGTATGGCAGTATGTGGTTTGATAAGTTACGAGGTATTTTTAACATGACTGAAGAAAACATGGAAAGAACAAATTATGTCAATTACACATGAAAACTACCAAAAATTGAAAAAAAGGACCTAAATACGGGTATAGAAAGAACGATCCTCCATGTTTTATTGAATGTTGTTTTGCTTTTATTTTTTATTTTTAAATTTTTTGCTTCAGGTGAATTATTCCTAATTTGCGAGTTCATGGAGAATTGAATGTGAATTATAGACGAATGTAAGTTTGGAGGGCCAGAATGCTCGAAGTACTAAAATTAAAAAATTTCAAAACATATTGTACATAATCTGAGAGTAATAAACTTATTATACAATATCGACCTATGGTTTTAGATGTACCAAAAATTAAAACAAAATAGATCAAACAATAAATGAATGAGAAGAAGGAGACGAAGCAAGACACAAAGGAAGAACAATAAGAAAAAACCTAGCTACGAGAAATCTCGCTTGAGAAGATAATGACAGGCTGAAGATGAAGACGCCCGGGAAGATTTCTGACACTAATATTAGAGATTCTCTATGTAAAATGTTATGTTTCTCTCTCTACAAACGTGAAGATTGATCCCATATTGTGGTTAGTTTGGGTCTTTTATGATTTAAACCTAATCCGACATTCAGAACTCGGTTTGGCCCGGATTCTATCCTAAGATTCACGAATTTATATTAAAAAGAGTATTGGATTGGATTAAAACCAAATTAAACAAATCATGTTAGTCTCTTGGCCTCTTCTAAGAAAGTTGGTCTTTAATGATACTAATTATAAAATTGCTCCCAATATATTACGATGGCGACTCCCTTCAATTCGATTGAAAGTTTCGGAACTGAATTGAGTTGAATATAACTGAATTAAA
>JAQRGC012306078.1:0-10640 GCA_028659135.1 Plantago lanceolata | reverse complement strand
GTCTTAACTGAGAGTCTGTGGATAGATTAAGAGTAAATAAAGCTTGTCCACAACTCAACAGAAGATTAAAGTTTAAAGGAGGCATGTAACATTGTCTGAACAAAGCAAAAGCAGGACAAAGAAAGCAGAGGTGAATCAAAGACTCACTTTCATTATGACAAAACATGCAAAAGGAGTCAGGGATAATGCCTTGTTGGCAAAGTCTTTCCCTAGTAGGTAATCTATTTTTTACTGCTAACCAAGTGAAAAATTTAATTCTAGGCAAAGTATCAAATTTCCAAATTCTATTCCAAGGCCACTGTGGGCTTGGTACTGTATGTTTCAGCAAACATAAGTAAGCAGACTTAACAGAGAAAATCCCCTGAGGGGAGCCACTCCACAGTAAAGTATCATTAAGATCAGCAGATGCAATGGGATAGCCTAAAACATGATCAAGAAGTGTATCAGGCAAATAGTCCAATAATTTGGATATGTCCCATTGTTTATGCACAGTTAAAAAGTAGGAAAGTGGAACATTTCTAACATGATCAGGTATAGACAGCACACAATCAGATAAAGCCCATTTAAACAGCCATGGATCATTCCAGAAATGAATTTGGTTCCCATTCCCCACTTGCCAGCACAAATAAGATTTGAAACGTAAACTGTGTTTGAGCAAGCCCTTCCACATCCAACTATGGTTTGACTGTGGTCTAATCTCCCAGACTTGTTTTGTATGTAAATATTTTGTGTCCAGGACCTGAGCCCACAAAGTACTTCTATTCTGAGTGAGTTTCCAAAGTAATTTGAAGAGAAAAGCTTGATTAAGGCAGGCAGTGTTCCTAATTCCCAGACCACCCCAAGACTTAGGGGTGCACACTTCTTTCCATTTAACCTTTGGCATTGTTTTTGCTGACTGCTTGGGATTCCATAGGAAATTTCTACTCAAACTATCTAGTTTGTGTATCACTGACTGGGGTAAATTTACCATAGACATGAAGTAAGAGGGGATGTGTGTGGTAACACTTTGAATAAGAACTAGTCTACCAGCATAAGAAAGAAATTTATTATACCAAATATCCAATCTCTGCAACACCCTGTCTATTAAGTGATTAAAGAATTTTTTTTTATTTTTTCCAAAAATAAAGGGCATTCCTAGATACTTGTCCAGAGGTTGGTTTTCAATAACTTTTAGCTGATGGAGTAGTTCAGCCTGCCTCTCTGGGGGTGTATTAGGAGAAAAAATGATTCTTGATTTTTCCCAACACACCCCTTGGCCTGCACTCTGCTCATATTGAGTTAGTAAAGTGGTGAGGCCTTGTATTGTTTTATTATCAGAATGTAAAAAGAGCATGCAATCGTCAGCAAAACACAGAATTGGAATCTCAGGTGAGTTCTGTGAAGCTTTCAAGCATTTTATGTTCTGCATTTGTTGCTGATGGAGTACTTCTCTAATAAGGAATTCCTGACAGAGGATGAAAAGGTAAGGTGATAAAGGATCTCCTTGCCTTAATCCTTTGTTAGGTTTCCAGGTATTAGACAAGTATCCATTGATCTTAACTTGAAAGGAACAAGAATTCACACACTGCATTATTCTATGAATCCAAACCAAGGGGAAATTGAATTTGTGTAAAACCATTTGTATAAAAGGCCACTGCAGTCTATCATAAGCTTTTGCTATATCTAGTTTTAAAGCCATGTATTGTGATTTGGACTTCTTTTTTTGAGACATGGTATGCAAAATTTCATGTGCTATCATAATGTTATCCCCAATACATCTTTGAGGAACAAAAGCATTTTGAAAAGGGGAAATAAGTTTTTTCAAAAAAGGTCTGAGTCTATGCACCATAATTTTAGTGATGATCTTATAACTGACATTACATAAACTAATAGGTCTATAGTGGCTAGGCAGTTCAGGATTTTCCTTTTTAGGCAAAACTATTATATGAGTATTATTCATCTGTTCCTCAAGAATGCCATTATAGAAGAATGTCCTAACATAAGAGCAAACTGAATCCTTAATGCTTGGCCAGAACACATGATAAAAATGCCCAGTAAGTCCATCAGGGCCAGGGGCTTTGTCTGCCCCAATGGATAGAACTGCTGCATGAATTTCATCATCTGTGATTGGTTTGAGCAAAGTGAAATGGTCTTCCTCAGTTAAAACAGGAACATGCAAATGTTCTAAACTGGGTGTACTAGTAGACACATTAGAACCATGATGCATAAAAAAGGACCTGAAAATATCTAAAATTTGATCCTTTTGAGTAGCCCAATTACCAACTTCATCTTTGATTCCATGGACATAATTTATTCTATTCCTATGTGTTGCATAAGCATGAAAAAACTTAGTGTTTGCATCACCTTGCTTTACCCAACACTGTTTTGCTCTTTGCACCCAATATTTATGTTTCTGGTTCCTGAGCTTATTCATATAAGTAGAAAGTTGACTAAACACAGGACCATACAAAGTAGGGTTAGAAGGGATTTTATCAAAAATATTCTGCAAACAAGACTGACATTTAGTTAATTCTTTATCTATTTCAGACAGTGTAGTGACAGGCCAGTTCCTTGCAATCCCAGCCAAATTATGCACTATACTAGTAAAAGGGAGAGATTTATGTTGATTCCAAAAAAACTCCAAGTTCTCCTTGAAACTCTGGATTTCTGTCCAAGCATTCTCAAACCTAAATAATCTAGGTGGTCTGTCCTGTTTTAATTTAAGATCAATTAATAAGCACGCATGATCTGAAGTAGAGGATGCTATATGTTGCACAGACACATTAGGAAAAGCATTGAGAAAATGTAAATTACCTAGTGCTCTATCTAGTCTCTCCGTTATTAAGGTGCCTGTGAAATTGTTGTTCATCCAGGTATGTAAAGACCCGCAGAAACCTAAGTCTATAAGTCCACATTGATTAACACAGTCCCTAAACTGTTGAATACGATTCCAGCTAATAGGTTTACCTCCTACTTTTTCATAAGTATGCAACATATTGTTGAAATCACCAGCAACTAACCAATTAGTATTGACTGAATTAGAAAAGGAGGATAAGTCCTTCCATACCTGTTCCTGCTTTTCTGGCTGTGGGTAGTTATACACCGTTGTTGCTATCATAGACTTGTTGATGCCCCAAAACTTGAGCTCAAAGTGAAAGATTCTGTCACCCTCCGAGTGAACTCTGACTTTGAGACGCCTATCATTCCAGAGGAAGCAAAATCCTCCAATTTGTCCCTCAGCTGAGCGGACTGATTTTCCAGGATAAGATTTAAACTGACGCACTATACCATTCATTGTTGTTTCAGAAACCCTTGTATCCATCAGAGCAATGAAGATGGGGTTGTATGTGCGGATATACTCATTCATCTGAGCTACAAATTCTGGCTTCTTTGCTCCCCGAACATTCCAAACTAGAATCTTAGTCGTCATCCTATCTAGAAGTGGCAAAACGGAACCCTGTAGTCTAACATCACGCCTCATTTCGATGTCGTTTCGGACTTGGATTGGATTGTCGAGCAATAACCCTGTCCTCTTCTTGGGTGTTAATGTGACCGAGTGATTGAGCTCCTTCCCAATCACCGCGCGTTCTCCTTCGCACTTGTAGTGAAATGTCACCTTGCGGATCGAAGTCGGAAGGTGGTACATCACTGGCTCGTTGAAAAAGGGGTTTATCATCCAACGATTGAGTCCTGGTGCCGATCGCCTGATTCCCCCCAAGTTCAACAACTCCTGAATCTGCCTTTCCTCGGCTGCTGTGAGAGAGATCTCCTGTTATATATCCCCCATCTCCGGCAGATCCTCCGGTATTGGCACCGTCATCTGCTCGATCGTCAGTGATTGTGATATTGGGAGGGGGGGGACTGATGGGGCTCTCGAGCTGAGTGTGAGTGAGCATAGATTCTATCTGTTCCATTGGATTGGATATTGGGCTCAAGACTTGGGCCTGTGCTTGCAGAGGTGT
The DNA here is from genome assembly GCA_028659135.1 of Plantago lanceolata. NCBI lineage: Eukaryota > Viridiplantae > Streptophyta > Magnoliopsida > Lamiales > Plantaginaceae > Plantago > Plantago lanceolata. Next base: position 6,699 of record JAQRGC012306078.1, on the reverse strand, counting down.
TGGGCCTGGATCGCCCAAATTCATCTGGTAGCCCATTGGAATTTCCTGCTCCATGAGTTGTAGCTGGTCCAATTGCTGGTTGACTCGAGTCAACTGCGCGGGAAAATTGGTCGCATCCATCTCGTCCAAATTTTCCATCTTGACTTCTGCAACTGGTGTAGTTACATATCCCAGTGCCGTCGATGTCGGATTTTGTATGATTACCGGAGTCGGTGGTTCGGATTGTGGCGAGTTCATCGGCGCTGGAGGTGTTAAAATTCGGCGACTTGGTGCGCGGGGCATTCTCCTTGTGGGAATCCCCGGGGAATTTCTCCTGATCTGAAATGGCCTGTGATTGTGGCGTGGTCCCAGAGCATTGTAAGGGCGGAAGAGTGGTCTGTGCGAGCGTTGCCCCACTGGAAATCCTCGATTCCTCAGGCTGGTGCGGATCGGAATTGCTCTGTCCCTCAGACTTTGCTGATTGGCATTGCTGGCTCCGATCTGGAACGGGCGGTCTCAATCGAATAGTTCCCGGAGTGTTGGCCTTCTGCTTGATTCGTGGTCTCCTGTTCCATTTTCCAGTGGGTGCGTATTTGGTAGGTCTGAGTTTGGTGTCATTGGGCACGGGACGTCTCCAATGAGGATTTGATTTGTTGTGTGGGAGTGAACTGAGTTGGTCTGAGCTTGATTGTTGCTTTCCATTGTTGTTAAGGTGAGGAAGAAAGTTGTGAGGATTATCTAAGTCAATTGGTACTGGCGATGTGTTTAAAGGGAAAGTTAATGCTGAGACCAAAGTTGAAGAAGCCGATGATGTTCCCTCGGAAACAGAGGCTATGTGTGGAGAAGGTAAGGTCATTAAAGGCTCTGTTGGAGGCGTGCTCTGGAAGTGGGTAGTAGAAGCAGGAGGTACAAAGGAAGCAGTTGTGTCTGTAGTAATTAATGAAGTAGAATGAAATCGAAGATTTGGTCTTTTCTGAGTACTATTTTCCCTGGTATTGTTCGTCACACGCGTTGCTGAAGGAGAATGAATGTCCTCTCTTAAATGCTCACTGTCCTTGTTGTGTTGCTTTCCATTTTTTGCCTCCACCGTTTGTGCTTGCATTGCATGAGATTTGGACACCTCATCCTCCATATCATCCAGTATGGCAAAAGAATTAACTGCAATGTTGGCACCGATTGATCCTTCCAGTGCTTTCCTGCTTTCCATATTGCTAGCAAGTCCTTTATTTTTTTGTGTTTGCTGAGACTGTCCTGAGATATTATGCCCTAAATTTGCCACGTGTCTGTCTGTCGGTGCCGGAGCTGTCCTGTTGCGATTGCTACGATCCAAATTTGAATTTCCCGCCTTGTTGTTTTTGGCTCTGAAACCAGTTCTTCGAGATTGCTTTGAGAGATGAATTTGCCAAGGAGGCTCTGAATCCTGAGCATTGTTGTGATGATCACTCTGCTGCTCTACTCCTCCTGTGGCTGTAGGATCTTGTGTCTCTAGTGGGACTTGTGTGCTCGGATTTTTGTAAGAACACTCCACCATGTGGTGCCCTATTCTGCCACAAGAGAAGCAGAAAGCTGTTGTTAGTTCATATGTCACTTTTTGTAGCCTTTTCCCAATCTGAATTGTGTGAACTAGTGGTTGAGACGAGTCAATTTCCACACATATGCGCGCATATCTTCCTCTTGTCATACTCACAGTGTGACTGTCGGCCTTGATCGGCTTACCAATCAGTTTAGCTAACATAAATAAGGCATTAAAATCATAAAATTCAACCGGCAGGCCATGCAACTGAACCCAAACCACCATGGATGTCAATATCCCATCTTCCGGCGAGAAGCCTGGCTTCCATTGATGGACTGCCATGTAATTTCCAAACAAAAACCACGGGCCTCCCGCCAGTCCTGTGAAATAATCATCTCTGTGGGCCGGCTGAGCAGTGTAATAACCATTTCCAAGAAACATGATATTCAGGGGATTTTTCACTCTCCATAGCCCCTTGATGTGCTTCTCAACATCCCTTATCGGCCGTGGATTATTTGTCGTGTGCAGGATGAGAGTACGATCCCATGGGCGATAGAAATTCTGGAGCTCCATAGATGAAGGCTGAAAAACCGAGATATCTGGGTGGAGCTGTATGGGATTTAAATATTCCTCCATCACTGGTTTTTTCTCAAAACTGTTTAACCATGCTGGAAAATATTTGTGTTGTGTCTTTTGTTGGACGATTTCTTTGAACGAGAAGCGCTGCTCTGCCTGAGGAGGCTCTCGATCTTCGTTTTCCTCTGTTTCCATGGCTACGCTTTGGGTATGTTTCTCGAAAGACCAGGCTTGTTTAGTCACCGGGATCGGGATCCTTCTATCCGGCGGTTTGGGTTCGATTGTTGGCGGTTGCGGAGGAGTGGGTAATGGCGGTTGCAGCGGGCTTGTAGTGTCGGTGGTGGTGGTGGTGATCATCGTGTTCTTTCTTCTTTGTTTCGTTACTTATCTTTTTATTTTAGTTTTTGTAAGAAGTTGAAAATTAATCCATCTCCAATGTGTTAATTTGGGTCCAAACTCCAATCTGTACACTATATGGGGTCCGATCTACTATAAAATTATCGAATCGATGAAATGAATGTGAGTCCGTATCGATAAGGTATGACAAATATGGTCGGATCGATATCGATTTGGTTTGGTCTCAGAAAATACTGACTTTCCTATGTATTAGGAAAGTTAGCTTTTTATAAATGGTTATATGGTTAAAAGTGGTTTTTAAATAAACCGGCGGGTTTAAAAAACTTGACTTTTCTAATGCATTAGGAAAGTCAGCTTCTTATAATACTTACTCTTTAATTTGTACTTCAATTCAATTCAGTTCAGTTTAGTTAAATTCAGTTCAGTTCCATTCAGTTCAGTTCATTTCAGTTCAGTTCAGAATCTCTCAATCCTATTGAACGGAGCCTAAATTCAATTCAGTTTATATTGATTTAGATTAAATTTATACTTTAAATAAATTTATTTACTTTCATTAAATTCAATTTAGAATTTATTAAACGAAATGGAGCCTAAATTGCTGAGTAACAAAGACCGATGTATTTTTTATTATCATTTTTTTTTTTGAATAAGCCAAATATATTACTGAAACCAGAGTTTAGAGTGCGCTAGACGTGCACTCGAATACAACGAAAACAATCACCAGATTTCACCAACAAAACAAGAAGCTCGCCCTCATACTCAAGTTAGGCTCTGTTCTTTTCATCTGAAAACTCATTATTTTCAATTCAGTTCTGTTCAGTTTTACTTAGTTATATTTTGTACTGCACTTCAGTTCACTTCAGTTCTCTTCAGTTCTATTCAGTTCAGTTCTGTACAATTCTATTCAGACGAAAAGAACAGAGCCTTAGTGACCCCATCAGTGTAAGTCTGAGAATTTTACCAATTTTGCACCTAGCACTATATACAAGAAAACAATAAAAAAAAAATTGATACTAGATTCTTTTAGCACTGTGAAATTTTAATACTCTCTAGTCGTAGTTGTTGCCTAAGCCAATTTAAAGTTGTGCGAATGATAGCTACATCTATGGGTGTTTAAGCTTTGCTCTACTATAGATCATATAAAGCGCTCGAATTACCCATCAATTTACGTTCAGAGCTTACTCTGAAACTATTAGAGCAAAAGGCTCGTTGTAGGAGTAGGATGCATTAAAATATATTTGATTTTGCACTGTGTGATTTAAATTTCACCTTCTTAAGATTCGATGAACTCTTACTTCACCTAAACTAAAGCTTAGACGTAGTCGAATCATCACTGACTCATAACAAGTCCAGTCCAGACACACCATATTCGTCACAGACCGGATCGATTAAAAAGTCTGATTTACAAAAATCTTCAACTTAGTTGCATCAAATCCATTTAAGTCCGGTTCGGTTAAATCCGGTATCTTCATCGGCACATGACATTATCGGATCGAATAATCAAAATCTATTTTTCTTTCTTTTTTGAGAAAATCTGTTTTATTGAAATGCGTGTTAAGGCGAGATTGATTCATGACTTAATAATTGTCCCTCTCTCTGGAGTTTAGACTCCCTACCTACCAAGTAACCACCACCATCTCTTTCTCATTTATTAACTTCCAAACAAATCTCACCGGAGTATTCTTGATTTACACGTACTACTCACCTCTCCATTGATCCTTGACAAATTAAGACTTGAATTGCAGCCATGGCGGCCACTCAGCTGAAAGCAGATGCGATTATGGACCAGATGAAGCTCCACATGTCCACCGATGCCGGGAAGCAGCTCGTCAAGAAAGTTAATCTCGTTTACCAGATTAATATTGCCCCTAAGGTTCGATTCATTGATTTTTCTACTCTTCTCTTAATTATTCTGCTCAATTGGGCTTTGTTGATCAGATTCATGTTTCGATTTGCAGAAAATTGGGTTCAGTGAGAAGTCCTTTGTGGTTGATTTGAAGAAAGGAGAGGTTAAAGAAGGTTAGGGTTTCTTCCTACATTCTGATCAATGATTATTGTCTTGTGTTTGTACTCTATGTAGTAGTTGTTTTCATGTTTACTATCTCGGTAATTGTCGAAAAATACACAATCTATAATGCAAATTAGTTACTGTGATCAATTTCTCAGCTTTTTGGAATTGCCTGAATCGAATAGCTAGTAGCCGAGTTTTGGACTTAAGTCTCATCTCAGAGTTATAGTTGGGTTATTGTTTCGTATAAATAAGGTTACACTTGAGCATTGCCAGGGGAAGTCTAAAATAGTTATATGATGTGTTGTATCTTTCTTAATGTTGCTTTGCCAATCGAATTTGGCATTTGAAGGTTTGAGTGAACTAGTTTTATTGTACTATGTTGGTATGTTTATCTTTTTTGGTCAATTTTTCTTCTAAAACGACATTTTACTTTAACAAAGTGAATGGTTATCGTATATGTGAAAAGAGATGCTAAGTGACCTTAATTCGTGTATCTTTCAGAAGTACCCCTGAACTTCTTTTAATCACTAGGCTTTCGTAATGATTAGAATTTCTTGAAGAAGATAAGAGCTGCTGCATTTTCGTTTGTTTACTCAACTTTCCTGTGTAGTCATTACAACCAGGAAATCATCTCATTCTTTTAGTTACTACTGCAGAAGATTTCTTTGTATTGTGTATACTTTTGCCTTTTTTAGTACAAACTGAAGTGAAAGGTTGTTCATTAAAATTTCCATATTTTAATGATATAGGTGCATATGAAGACGGGAAGCCAGATGCTACTTTCTCATTTACAGATGATGATTTTGTTAAGGTTGCAACCGGAAAGATGAATCCTCAAATTGCTTTCATGAGGTGCATTTCTATTTCTTGATCACCTACATCCATAGTTTGTTTTGTACCAATAACACAAACTTACGCAGTATGTTCTCTGAACAAAATGCAGGGGTGCAATGAAGATAAAGGGAAGCATCAGTGCAGCAACAAAATTTACCCCTGACATTTTCCCTAAGCCATCGAAGATGTGAATTGTGAGCATGCGAGTTATCTGTTGTAGTTCAAATGTGTTTCGTATAGTAGTACTTTAATATTGATACATCTAGTACAAAGATAATGTCATCTAATAATATATATATACAAGGGCTCACGTTTATTTTTTAATTTTGTGTTAGTCACTTCTGCATGCTTTGAGTTTACCATTGTCAAACTGGAACTTGTTTGGTCTCCTTTTCTTCCGATTAATATCTTTTTATTTCGTAAATCAATCTGTTTACGTCACAACACAGTTTCTAAATGTCCATTGAGCTGTCAAATTGCTGAAGTATGGGAGAGAGAAGGAGAACCGTAAGTCATAAAGTTGTTCTGCTGTTCTGCTGATAAAATATGGATGGATTACAGGAGAGTATGGGTTAAAAAGACACTGAATAATGCTACTTAGTGGGGATGTTTCCATAGCTGAATCTTTCCTACTGGTTCGAAAATGGCAGATTACTATGTGAAGTGCCTTCTAGTCTGCACTGATAACTGATTTTCAAGAATGATTGACTTGGTTTTTCTGTTAAGTTATTATCAAGATCTCCTTCTCCATGGCATATCACCTTATCATTTGAACTGCCCTCCATAAGAACAAAACATTGGTGTTTTATTACTCCATCACATTACTCTATGTCTCCATCCATGTAATGGAGGGAATTAAACAACCTTTTCTATTGTGAACCTTTCTTAACTTCTAGACTGAAAGGTCATCTTACTTGGCCATTGTTGATAATCATCCAAAAGATGTTCTACTTGAGTAGTTGACTGGACTTGACCACTGTTATTAATCTCTAGTCTTTGATCCAAGCAATTTTCTCCCTCCCACACTTCAAAGCATGGTTAATCTCTTAAAAACGAAACGAGAAGTACCGAAACATTTTAGTTTTTTTTTAGCTCACGATGGAATTCGAAACTATTTTAAATATTTTGTCCTGCATAAGCTTCTCATTTACGTCCGGAAACTAACAAAACCTTCCTAATTTCACACTGGAAACTACAAAACCTTCCTAATTTCACACTGGAAAGTGGAAGATAATTCTAGCTAGTGACAAAAATGTCATATGAAAGTGAAGGTGCATTTGTCTTTATATATTCATTATTCAAGCTTTAACTAACTACAAAAATAAAGCTTGGAAGTATTCACCTTAAACCGTGTATGATAAGGTAATCTATCTGAAAAAAGACCCAACTTTGGCGTCTAAAATTCTAAAGCAATGCTACTTTTATAAAT
>JAQRGC012306034.1:0-10077 GCA_028659135.1 Plantago lanceolata | reverse complement strand
ATCCTTGTTCTTCTCTTTTTGGATCCCTTCCTGCATCTTTACCAGATGAGAGTTAGCGTATTTCATGTTTTTTACTGGTGGCCTGGGACTTATGCTCAAAATATATACATGTATACGCGGCAAAATCAACAATTTTACAGTCATTGATTTTCTTATGACATTTATTAATTTTTTTGGTGAATTACTGCTTTTGCAGCAATCCAGAATTGGTGGGCCTATTGACAGATTTGGGTGGTGCTCTCGATCAACTTGAAAACGAAGTTAATCCTCTCCTAAACAAAGTATGTACACATTAATCTGATCAAATTGATTGTTTTTACTCTACGAGTGGGCTGACTGTAGTGTTATAATTCAGAGCCTTCATCCCCTCAAGGAATGTATGAACCTTCATGTACACTAGTCTTTAATTAATAAATAAAAAAGAAGAACCCCAGCAAGGTAATATCTATATAGAATGCCGCTGGTTGATTTGGCAGTCAAGGAGTAGGGTATTACTGTAAATTACAAAACCAGAAATGATGTGGCTTTTATAGAAACTAAATGCTTTACCAAACTAGAATAAATCTGTAATTCTGTATATTTGCAGAATTATAAATTGACAGCTGGGTTCACTTTGTAGTTTGGTTTTCAAGTTTATTTTATTTTATTTTTTAGTTTTGATTTGGTTGTTTTCTAATTAATGATCTCAATTAACTTGTGAAGATTAAAGGAAGATATATTGCAAAGAAGGGAGAGATGCACTATCTCGAGGTGAAGCAGCTCTTGTTGCAGTCGTACTGTCAAGCTATAACCTTTTTTCTTCTTCTGAAGTCTGAAGGGCATCCAGTTGGTGATCATCCAGTTTCTGACCGTTTAGTGGAAATCAAGAGCTTGCTAAGAAAGGTTGTGATTTCTAATCATTGTGCAAATTAATGCATGCAGCACGTGGACTTTCGTATCAGCCTCAGTTATGGGTGTTTTGTTTTCGAATATATCCAACAGTAGTTGTATGTAAAATTCCCATCTTTTGGCGCAGTCATTGTGTTTATTGGTACTTGCGGGTCCCTGGAGAACAAGAATTTCATATTAGTGCGCTTGGAGTGATTGACTACTAATTTTGTCGACTGAGAAATAGTTGTCTAAATTTGTTGATTTATTCTCCTTTTCTTGGGTGGCAGATGAAAGAAATGGATGCTAATCTTCCTTTTGATATGGAGGAGATCCTAAAGAAGGAAACAACTGACGTATCAGTTGCGAACATAGTGGAGAAGAATGATGCTGAAGCATCTGATAAAGACCCCAGTGTGATTATTTCTACGGCATCTCCTGAAGCACAGCCTGCAGTGGAGGTTGGTTTTTATTGGAAAGTTTGCTTTCGGCTTCTATTACAATGTCACTCGACTTATTTCTGTGTATTGCTATGTGAATGAGTACATGAAACTGTAGCTGGAATTTCTGCAATATATAAGCCTCATTTATGCCTTCTTTTGTTTCTGTAACAACCTATAGCCCAATGAAGCAGCACCGCTGAAGACTAAGTCAACAAAGCGCAAACAGCATGTAAAACCTCAAGTAAGTTATTCATGCTGGTTCTGTGATTTTGGATATCTAACTCCCCGTTCTTTCCGCGTCAGTAACCTTTTGAAGTGATTAGCTTGGAGATGATGTAGTTACTTATTTTGCAGGATAAACATGCTGGTGTCCAGAGCATGGAAATGTTAAAAGTGAGGGCTGCGCTTGAGGAGAAATTGAAGCAGAAAGGTGTGTTTAATTCCATTGCACCGAAGAATGTTAGAAATAGAGAAAATGCGCAACCAGTGACCAGGTAAACATGATGGTTTCAAATCCATGACTCCATGTATATATAAAAATCCGTTTGTTTTATTAGTTACTTATCACAATATTCTGATCAAATGATACATGATTACTATTCTTTTCTTAGACAACTTGAGACACTGGATGATTTTGATGATGAAGCCATGGAGGTAGATGGGGTTGCGAATCATTCTAGTGTTATCCTGCGGCAGCCCAAATTGCGCCAGCCCAAAAAGGTATAATGTTCGTTTTTTTTTTTAATCTCTTTTTCAACAGCATTGTACAATACTACTTTTTCTACTGCCCATATTGTTATCATATGAAGATGTCTTTTTGAAGTTAACCCATATCCTTTACTAATCATTGTAACATGAAGCATGAAAATGGAATACCGTAATGTTGGTCTCCCTGTTGACCAACAATATTTAGTTATGAGAACGCACTGATTCTTGAATCCTTTGCCAGGTTATATCTGGTGATGCTGATATACCAAACCAGCGTGATCTTGGAGAGAGGCGACGGAAGTATGAGGAACGGAATCATGATCTTGATGTGAAACGAAGAAAATATGAGGAACAAGATGTAGAAGCTGTTGAGATTGATAATCGTGATCTGTCAAGTGATGGAGATGCTGATACAAATGAGGAGTTAGATGGAGATTCTGATTTGGAATACCTCAAACAAATCGAATGCCAACGTGCTGCAAAGCTTGCCGAAAAGTCCAACAAATACTCAAGGTACTTGAAAAGAAATAATATTGACTTATTTTGCGTGACTAGTACTCCCGAAAATCCATGGTTAGGGTATTGTAGTAATGAAAATGTAGGGTTCTTTTTCTCTCCTTTTCCCCTGGTTTCAATGACAAACATCTGCGAATTACCTTCCTACATCATTTATTTAAACTTGGTTGTTTTTAACTTAAACTTGTCTATTGAATTCTGCAGAACCTCAGAGCTTCTTCCATCTCTTGAAGACACTGCTGTTGATGGAAAACGCCACATTACGACTCAGGTACACTAATTGTTTTAGTAAAAATCTGATTCTGAAATCTCATGTTTGAATGAGTACCTGCATTATTCAACCTCCTTTCATGGGCTAAAGTGTAACAATTCACTGTTGGGTTAAGGTTATCATAACAATGTCCAATATAGGGATGCACATGTAATGTTTCAATACTTGTTGTTTTATTTCTGTTACCAGAAACTTCAGGGTATTATGTACTTATATATGTTATCCTTTTGACACAATGTTCCGCTCTGTTTCTACAGATTGATAAGAATCGGGGCTTAACTCGCCAACGCAACAAGCTTCTAAAGAATCCCAGGAAGAAGTATAGGGTAAGTAACCATGGTAGTCGAATCTAAACAACAGAATACTATCTGAATATCATGACTAATATTCTCCTCTCATCTCTATCTCAGTTGAAACATGAAAAGAAGAAGATAAGCAGGGGAGGCCAAGTTCGAGCAGTCCGAAAGCCCACCGGTGCATATGGTGGAGAAACAACTGGTATTAATGCTAGGGTCACTCGCTCTGTCCGGTTTGGCTAGTGCACCCGATTTGATTATCACATTAGTATTCGTCAGCCGTCGGCTCAATTTTGTCAAAGCATCATATGGAAGATGATATGCTATTCCGATTTTGGCTGTTGGATCTGATCATTGAGATTATTTTCACCTTACAGACGGAAGCTGTTGAGGATTGTGATGTTATACATTTTACTACTGATTGTCAGAACTCAGAAACTAATGCGGGAAAAAATTACTACTTTTATGTATTTTCTCTGTTGTTATGCTTGTAATATGCAGATTATTGTTGATTCTTTTTATAAAAGTTCTTATTCTGCTTGGTGTAAGCTTGCTATTGATATCTTCCGGTCACTTCATTTCAATCCAGACAAGTTTTCGGTGACCAGCTAGTAAAATTTTGGACTTGGTCTAGAGTTTTTTTTATAGAACTTGTAGTTTTCTGTTTTCATGTCATTATTGGCTTATCGTATGCGGTTCACAATTATTTCATATGTGAAGCAATTATAGCTACAGCCCACAAAGTTTACAAAATAACTCATGGACTAGGCTAATGTTAGAATTTTCCGTAAAATAATGGGGTAGATTTCCATGCATAACTTGAGGAAAAAGCTGCAAGTTTGATTTTCATTTTGCTAATCATTTCTTGGATGCATTACTCCTAAAAAACAGTTTAGGAGGTAATAACAACTTATTATAAAGGTTAAATCTACATAAGAAATGAACATGTAAACCATTTGAAAATCGAAATGAATATTTAAAAAAAATATTAAGTGGGAACATTTCCGGTAGTTTGTCATCTAACGCAAATAGAAAGGATGGTTAGAATCGAAGTGTGGTTAGAAATATTTGAGGATGGTTAAAATCGAAAAAGTTTTTTAAATCGAAAGGATGATCGTAGTAAAAGAAAATATAAATGAATATTGGCAAAACTTAGCTTTCGGTGGACTATATATATCAACGATTAGGGTTTTGAGTGGAGCTTATCCAGAGCAGCAGTGAAGAGAAGCCAAGTGGTGAGAGAGAGGCAAAATGGTGCAGAGACTGACCTACCGGAAGAGACACAGCTACGCCACCAAATCCAATCAACACCGTATCGTCAAAACCCCCGGTCAGTAACAGTAAAATCATTTCAATTTCGTTTCGTGTGGCAATTGTAGTTTTGAGCTTTGATCTGTTCTCTCATGGTTGATATGATCAATTGGACTTGCAGGAGGGAAATTGGTGTACCAGACCACTAAGAAGAGGGCTAGCGGACCTAAATGTCCCGTCACCGGCAAGAGAATCCAAGGGGTATGAATAACCACTCTCTATGGGAAACTACATTAGCTTAAAATTGCATAGATTTTCACTAGTTTATGAGAATGTCAGTATTCCGATCAATCTATTGATTCGATTCTAAGTATCTGCTTGCTGTGATTGTGTTTCGTGTGTGACGATTTTCGTCTAAATTGCAGCTGTTAAGCATACTTTAGAGTGCCAACTATGTAGTTAATGTCACAGATTTAGAAGCCTGCCTAAGCTAGTATTCTCTTCGAAGTATCTGCCTGCTGTGATTGTGTTTCGTGTGTGACAATTTTCAACTAAACTGGAGCAGTTAAGCACATTTTAGAGTGCTAACTATGTAGTTAATGTTACAGATTTAGAAGCCTGTCTAAGCTAGTAATCGGCACTATGATCGAGCATGCCTTGTGAAATCAATATCTTAATGAGAGGCTATCTTATACTGTAAACATCGTAAACATAAAGATTGTACCCGATTGGAATTTTTGGTGAAGCAATAGCTACTTTTAGCTTGAGTAGAGTTTCATAACATGTACTTCCATCAGATTCTTGAATGCTATGGTTTACACTAAACTCGGGCAGAGATCTCGTAGTTCATGAAGTAATAATTTCTTGTTGTTTTGGTCTTGGCATTTCAAATTCGATTTCTCTGCACTTTTCATGCTAGAAATTGCTTGAATACGCAACTGATATCAATTTTATACGTGCCTTGTCCAAGTTTACTCCCTGGTTTACTTACTCTTGGGTATTTGCATATTTGTTTTGACTTTTGAGAGTTATTGAACAAGTTATGCGCCTGTGTTCCTGCATAAACTCATTCTGTTAAATGCAATTTGTTGAAGTATTGCTCATGCCTCATCGTACTTGATTTGTTTTCTAAATAGAAGCTAAGGATGTGATGACAACGGTATGTGTATTGTAGATGCTATGAGAGATAAATGACTTTGATGTAGTTCATGAAGTAATAGTTTCTTGTTGTTTTGGTCTTGGCATTTCAAATTCGATTTCTCTGCATTTATCATGCTAGAAATTGCTTGAATACGCAACTGACATCAATGTTATAAGTGCCTTGTCCAAGTTTACTCCCTGGTTTACTTACTCTTGGGTGGTTGCATTTTGTTTTGAGAGTTATTGAACAAGTTATGCGCCTGTGTTCCTGCATAAACTCATGCTGTCAAATGCAATTTGTTTAAGTATTGCTCATCATACTTGATTTGTTTTCTAAATAGAAGCTAATGATGTGATGAGTGATGACAATGGTATGTGTATTGTAGATGCTATGATTACAAATGAATTTGATGTTTTTTACTCTTGTAGATTCCTCACCTAAGACCAACTGAATACAAGAGGTCTAGATTACCCAGAAACCGCAGAACAGTGAACCGCCCTTATGGTGGTGTATTATCTGGAGGTGCTGTGAGAGAAAGGTCAGTTTTCTCTAGCCTGTTTTGAATCTTCTTTACACTATATCTATTGCTTAGTTCCTCAAGATAGCTTTTTCCTCCATGTAGGATTATCAGGGCTTTCTTGGTGGAAGAACAAAAAATTGTGAAGAAGGTGCTGAAGATTCAGAAGTCAAAGGAAAAGCTAGCTTCCAAGAGTTAAACTCGAGGGAAATTGCTGAGGCCGAGTTGACTTCAGCCAAAGTAGCTATTAAGATGATGAAAGTGAGACGTGAAGCGTTTTGTTCAAATAACTCATTTGAGATTTGAGAGTTTCTTAATCAGTCGACAAATATTTTCTGACATTGATCAATGTCGGGACAAACTTATGCTTTATTATGTCAATCGTGCATGTTAAGTTCTTTGATTACAATTTCATATTGTTCATGAGATTGCTTTCTGTTTCCACGGTTCTTTGATTACAGTTTCATATTGTTCATGAGAATGCTTTCTGTTTGAGCGGTTGTTTGATTACAGTTTCGTATTGTTCTTGAGATTGTTTTCTGTTTGCGCCTTTGCGTATTTGGTCATAGGTTTGCCACCTTCATAGTGTGTTTTTGGATACTGCAGTACATACAGTCTATAAGTGATCAAGTACTATGAACTATGAGTCTATGAAGTATGAACTCACTGGTCTTGCCTTGTCAGTTGCTAAATTAACCAGAAATACAGAACATCACTGTCTTACCTTGGTCATTCCTTGCACTGAAATGAACTAGTCAAGGCGACTGTAACCACGAACAGAAGCCTCTATATGATGTAGTAGTGACCGGTTTTGTATTCATGGAAGATGGCATAGAACCTATATACGATTACAAATATGCCCGATCTCTATTACTATTAGTATCCGACAACTATCCCCAACAAATACCATGGTAATTGAAAGATGCACTTAAAGTCTTAAACCCAGCAGGATGAAAACTGCAAATATTAGTATAACTGTATAAGCTACTACTACTCTAATAGATGCAAAAGCCAGTAGAGGAAAATAAACCAAAGCCAAAAAAAAAACAAAAACAAATATAATGTCAAGAGTGGGATTTGAACCCACGCCCTTTCGGACCAGTACCTGAAACTGGCGCCTTAGACCGCTCGGCCATCTTGACGTTTGTTTTAGGACTCATACTGAGTTATAAATTGTCAAAATCTTCTTTTTTTTTTTTTTTTTAAATAAGGCTCTGTCAGTCTGTTGACTGTTCTATTCACTTGAATTTCAGTATAAAATATAATAAAGCGATCTTAAATTGAAAATAATGAGTTTTCATACGAGCTTAACATGAAAAGGAGCTAAGGGAAAGGGGGAATTGCAGCTAAGCTAATTAATGATCCCTTTTGTCAAGTTGATATGAAAATTGTGCAATTTTTGACATGCACAAGTGATACCCTTTGTGTTGCTACAAGTACGAGATCACACTAGTAAAAGCTACCAAATGCTAAGAAAACTGATAAGAAGAACAAGTGAACCACAAAAGAAGACTATAGAATAAACCTAACATGTTTCTTTAGGCCTAAACTGTACAATGACAGTGAATGCAACAATAGTCTTTACACAAGCTATTACACATTCTTCTTCAACATTAAGATCTAACATGTATCATGTGTAGCACTTGTGATCCGCAGAGTAAGCAGTCGACGATATTTCGCTAGGACAAGTCGGTGGCGAATCCCACGGTACATTAGGCCCGACTGATGGCAAGCTGAACGGGAACCCCATCGACCGGATGTTCCCCCACGGGTTATGAATCGTCGTGTTTTGGTTCTTTCTTGATCCATCTTGGTCATCTTCTGGTTGCGTCATTGGAGAGGAATAGGAAGTGAAGGTGTTGAGGTTCATTTGTGGACCTTCATAGGCAGGGGAAATGTTGAATAGCATGGAAGTGAGATCAACGGTACTTGTACCGCTCTTGTTGGTTGTAACGGAGGCTTCTTGGCGAGGTGAAAGGAAGAGGCTTTCGGGGAAATAGTCCACGTGGGAGGAAGCGTAGACCGGTGGTTTGGCGAACATGGTTTTGTAGGAGGGAATGAAGGAAGTGAAGTGGGGATTTTGTAAGTCTGTCTCGGTGATGGTTTCGGAGTTAAACTGAGATTGCTGCGTTGAGTACGCGAAGGCGTCTGGTGATGTCGTGGGTTCGGTTAATGAAGCTGCCCAAGAATGCGAAAGAGCTCTCTGTGCTAACGAGTTCGTCTTCTTGAAAATCCTGCATATCGCCCAAGAATCCTGTATTCGTAGAAAAGTATTAGCATTAGCGTATGTTCATAGACTTTGTGGTTAAAAATGTTAGAATACCGGACTGTAGAATTGTTTCGTATTTTAGAATGACAGAAAGGCCCTCGGCAGGGGAGTATATTACAATTTACAACTCATCTGCAGCAATTTGATCAACATTTCATCATAGTTCTTAGATTTAGAGCATGGCTGTAAACTTACTGATGCTGGCAGGCTCTTGTCAAGGATCCTTTTCGGCGGAGGAGCCCCGTCTGTAGTTGTAGGAAGTCGAAACTCATGCATCATCCAGTCGGTTTTGATGCCCTTAGCTGCCCTGCCTCTGTAAAACACCAGTGACTTCTTCAAACCAATACATTTAGCTCCATCTGATGAGTAAATAGGCCTATCAGTCCCTGTTGCCTTCCAAAATCCGGACCCTGTAACCCGGTTAGGCCTCGTGCTGTTCCGGTACTTCCTGTCCCGAGGACAGTAGAAGTACCATTCTTTCTCCCCGGTAGACGCCAACTCTGTCAACAAGTTACACAAACATCAGCATGCACTAACTATAACGTACGAATTATAAAAACATGAACGATATCGACTCTTTCAGATGAGATAACAAACTGTCTTACTCGGAAGGTCCCACGGATCGTATTTGTAAATGTCCAGTTGCTTGATGAGCTCAATAGGAAGAGACCTATGTTGAAGCTTCCTCTTGAGGTAGAATCCCACAAGCTCTTCGTCTGTGGGATGAAACCGGAAACCCGGTAACATGAAGTCGTCCACGTTCTTCTCCGATTCGAGCTTCTCGTCCATTTTTCGAACTTCTGAACGAACGAATCCGAAAAATGAGAAGGGCTTTGTTGTTGCAAGAGATACTGAGATTAGAAATGGATGGAAAGTAGTGTGGTTTATAAAAGAGAAGAGCTAGGTAGGAACCTAAGTCAAGGGCATGGACTTGTACTTGTAACTTGTTGGTTTAGAGTGCAAATTTGTTTGTAATCTCTATGCATGGAGATGAGATATGGTTCGCAGTTTCAATGCTCTTATATCTCTATTAATCAAGACTAAATGACAAAGCAACCGTCTTATAATTAAAATAGTTGTAGCTTGAATTGTAATTTGTTACATGTAATTGTAATAATTAGTTTAAAAAATGTTTAATTTGGGTGATCACATTGGATCCACAAAATGAAGACTTTGTAGTATTCTCTTATTCAGAGCAGAGAGCTTCTATTCTTCTTCCATTTATTCTTTATTTCTGAGCCTGTCTGGATTAGATATGAACACGTGAGCTCACTGGATATTATGGGGAGATTCCTTAAACATTACTTAATCACTTTGACTCTTTCATCGGATTAAGAGGTTCTGTTCTCAAACATAACTGAACTGAAAACAACATAATAAAGAGAAGAAGGATCTGTTCATTTTATATTAATTTTAGTTTAATTAAGTTTAGTTCAATTCATCTATATTCAGTTCAATTCAGTTTAATCAAATTTAGTTCAGATCCATTCAATTCATTTCAGTTAAGTTCAGTTTAATTTAGACGGGCTTCAGTTTCGGCCGAGTAATTACCTTTTTGGTCTGTTGGTTGGTTTCATATTAGGTTATGTTCTTTTTTATTAGTAAGAGTTTGTCACTAACCCTTGTCTTGTATTTCTGTCGTATTAATTAAAGTGTAGTTGATGAATAGAAACTATAGAAGGCATGTAAACATAAAACATGCAGTGTAACCGTGTGTAAGTTCGTCAGATATAGACATCTGAATCTAAGTTTAGTGTGAATGCAATATTATTCTCTTAAGTTTAGAACTAGACAGTGC
>JAQRGC012305937.1:0-25586 GCA_028659135.1 Plantago lanceolata | reverse complement strand
TTTTTCTTTACTATCTGACGTCGGACGTCTTTTAGCAAGCGAAAAAATCATCCGACTTAAACAAATAGTCCCACAACTATCTTCTACTAAGATACTTGGGAACTCGGGGACATATGATGGTGTGAAATCATGTCCAATCCATTAAGTGCGTTACAATGGCACGTCCTAAGGCGAACTAAGGTATAAGCACTTAAGTATTGCATTCTTAGCACCAAACCAGTGCGTCCGGTCTCACCTACGAGACCTAGGACACGAATGACAGTTAACAGTGCTAAGGTACTTTGGGACTAATAGGAGAATCCACTGTATCTGAGCGGAGGACGTGTGTCCGACCGATATATATACGTCTGGTACATCTCCTAAACGTCCGCTCTCTATAACGGAGCAGGGTTACCAAGATAACATACCAAGCCTCACGTCCAGGTAAGGTCAAAGGACCTTACTGTGCACTTAGGAGTCGGATAGCATCTTCATTATCCCTAACACAGTGATGAATGATCTGTACGCCGGACGTGGCGAAGCCCCGCCGGACCCCTAACGGACAGATCATTCTAGTAGCTACTTGGAGCTATGGAAAAATCCCGATTGCCCTTATCAGGTCTGATTGGACTTAAGCCCAAGCCCATTAGCCAATGGGCTTGTACCTTCGTACATAGGTGGCTTCACGAGAAGCGTACACTTGTCACAATCCTATGGCTCCAAAGAAGGTACAATGGTCACACTATAAAAGGCCATCCCAAGTCATCATATAAGGTAAGCATTGATTGTTACCCAATCTAGACTACACACTTTACCCCTTATATCCCTTAGGACCTCAAATCCTAAGGACCTTGAGTGGAACGACCGGTCTGACAACGGCAGACCGGACCTACCCCCCCCCATTGTTTCAAGTTTCAGATTTCCCTAGGACGCATCTAAGTGGACTGCCTGTCGGACGTGACTTGCTGGCCAAAGATAGACGTGAGGAGGATTATATCGGATTACACTAGAAAACTAATTTTACCCTCAACAACTAGTAGTATCTATTTAAATATTCTTTTTGGGTTTGTACTCGTATCTGCTTTTCCAGCCGAGCACTGTCGAACACTTTTTTAGGGGTAGCTCTCCCATCGGCGTTTTTTAAATTTACAAGACTCGAACCCGAGACCTTACTTAAATGAACTCAAGTTCCTTATCTCTTGGCATTTCAAACACATTCACATTCAAAGTTAAATTTGAACCAAACAATGTACAAATTCGATCTCATGAAAATCGCTCTTTCCTAAACATTAGGAAAATTAACATTTTAATAATAAGTATAAATTAGAGTAGTGTATTCAACATTTTGGTAGAAAGAGTATTGATTTTCCGAAAAAGTTGATTTTACTTAAACTTTACCAAAAATAAAATACAATGCAAATACATTTGGGCTAAAACGGATTAAAACACACCGCAACTTGTACATTTGTACAGAGTTGACCGCCAATTTGAACCAAACAAGGCACAAGTCCTTGAGTGAACCTCACCCAATTTGGAACCGGCAATTAGGCACAAGCCGGATTCTTCACTTTCATCACTACTCATCAAATTCAAATTCACCAGCTCTTCCCCATTACTACCGGAAGATCCCGGCGGCGACGGAAAACCAATCAATCCAGATTCCTCAAGGTATTTTACCTGTTACCAAATCGATTTCTGAACTTTCCGTTTGAGTTTCACCCCTATCATATCAATTTAGGGCTACCTACCTCTCAATTTATTTCCTTCCCAACTGCCGCTAGATTACTGTATGTTAATTAATGCTCTATTTCAATTCGAATGTTATGGACAAGTATCAATTTAGGGTTATCGGTGGTGGTTTATAACATGGCAGCCTCAATTTGTTTTACTTTCTCATATCATATTATCATATGCTTTGCCAATAAGTTTAATTAATGCTTCAATTGAATTTATGTTACTCATTCTGGGTTTATCATTTGGGATTGTAGGAGCTAGTATAGCATGGATGAGTATCAGGATATGGAGAAATTTGGGTTGGATAATGATTATGAAGGCGGTCAGTGGATAGGTGGAGAGTATTATGGGAAACGGAGGCAAAAGCGTACCCAGACGAAGGACGATATTCTCTATGGAGTGTTTGCGTCTGGGGACAGTGATTCGGATGAGGGATCGAGCTCCAGGAAACGGAGGAAAGAGTCTAAGAAGACGGATTTCACCAAGCCTGTCAACTTTGTTTCCACTGGGGCTGTAATGCCTGGCCAGGAGATTGACCGGAATTCCAAAGAGGAGAATGAGGATGTGATGGAGGAGGATGAGGTGAGACCTGCTGGTTTGGGCCTTGGGGCTTCTGCTGGTCTTGGGTTTAACAATTCTGGTGATCAGGCGGAAGAGGTTGAAAACGTTGACTTCCTGCCGACTGCCTTTGGGAAGAAGATTCTTGAAGGAGCGCAGTTACGGCGAGAAAGGGAAAAGGAAAAGGAGAAGGAGAAGTTAGCCAAGAAGAAGACTTCTAATTCTGGAAGTAGAGAGGTAGACCCATCTGGGGTTGGTTCATTTGAAAAGCACACTAAGGGCATTGGGATGAAATTGCTTGAGAAGATGGGTTATACAGGAGGTGGGCTTGGAAAAAACGCGCAGGGAATAGTAGCTCCAATTGAGGCAAAATTGCGTCCCAAGAATATGGGAATGGGTTTCAATGATTATAAAGAGGCTAAAGCACCATCGCTGCAGGAGCCAGATAAACCATCTTTGCCCCAATCTAGACAAGCTTCAGAAAGTCGCCCAAAAGAGAAGCGTTGGTTAAAGCAAGCTCCTCAAAAGAAAAAGGCTTATATTACAGCAGACGAATTGTTGGCAAAGAAGGAAGAGCAGGGGCTTGAAGTTGTCCAGAAGATTTTTGATATGAGAGGACCACAGGTTCGTGTTCTCACAAACCTGGTGAACTTGAATGCAGAACAGGAAGCTAGGGACAATGACATTCTAATGCCCGAACTTCAGTACAATATCAGGTTGATAGTTGATTTGGCTGAGCGCGACATCGAGAAGATAGACAGAGATCTTAGGAATGAGAGGGAGACTGTTGTTGCTTTGCAAAAAGAAAATGAGAAGTTGCAAAAAGATGCATATCACAAAAAGCAGCAGATGGAAAAGATGGAAGAGATAGCTAATGTACTTGACCAAATAGAGGAGACGAGCTCGGCTGGAACACTGACCCTAGAATCCCTTGCCAAATTGTTTGTGGATTTGCAGACAAGATATGCTGATGAATATGTACTGTGCAACTTATCATGCATAGCAAGCTCGTATGCTTTACCTTTGTTTATTAGAATATTTCAGGGTTGGGACCCTCTTCAGAATCCAAGTCACAGGGTTGAGGTTGTCAGTGTATGGAAGAAATTGTTGCTGGGGAAAGATTCTCTAAATTTCTCTAGTGCAGCTTCACCATACACACAGCTGCTAATGGAAGTTATATTCCCTGCTGTGAGAATATCTGGGACCAATACATGGCAGGCACGGGATCCAGAGCCAATGCTTAGGTTCTTGGAGTCTTGGGAAGAACTTCTACCTCCTCCTGTCCTGCAGACTATACTTGACGGTGTGGTTATGCCGAAACTCGCAGCCGCTGTAGAAGCTTGGGATCCACGCCGAGAAACCATACCTATCCATTCTTGGGTCCATCCATGGTTACCATTACTGGGACAGAAGTTAGAGCACTGCTATCACACTATACGCACTAGACTGGCTAGTGTTCTTCATGCGTGGCAGCCTAGTGATATGTCTGCCTATTATATATTGTCTCCTTGGAAGACTGTGTTTGATTCTGCTAGCTGGGAGCACCTTATGGTTCGATACATTGTACCAAAATTAATGGCTGTAATGCATGAGTTTCAGATAAATCCTGCTAATCAGGTACTTGATCAATTTTATTGGGTACAAACATGGGCCTCCTCAGTTCCGATTCATCATATGGTGCCTTTGATGGATGTTTTCTTCAACAAATGGCAAGAAGTCTTGTACCATTGGCTATGTTCGAATCCAAATTTTGAGGAAGTATTGAAATGGTATCAGGGTTGGAAAGAACTCATTCCTCCGGAACTCCAGATGAACGAGCATATCCGGTACCGACTGAATATTGGTTTAGACATGATGAACCAAGCAGTTGAAGGCTTGGAAGTGGCTCAACCAGGTGTAAAAGAGAATTTGAGTTATATCAGGATTCGTGAGCAGAGACAGTTCGAGACTCAGAAAATGGCTGCTGCTCAAGCTCAAAGAAGTGCTCAAGCAGATACCATCAGCAGTGGGCTTGAAATGAGCCTGAAAGAAGTGGTGGCAAGTCACGCGCAAGAGAATGGTGTTCTTTTTAAGCCGAAACCTGGAAGAACACAAGACGGCCACCAAATATATGGGTATGGTAACATAAGCATAATAATAGACTCTCTTAACCAAAAAGTGTTGGCACAAATTGAGGAGCGGTGGTCATTGGTCTCCCTTGAGCAGCTCCTGGATCTTCACAATCGCTCTGGTTTGAAACGGCGCTGATTTCTTAGCAGTGGTCATTGGATCCCTTGAGCTGCTTCTGGAGCTGCAGAATTACTGTGGTTTGAATCCACACTGATTTTTTTAATTCTGTCTAGTTGCTTATTTTCTCAGAGGAAGTGCAATATTGTACAAGGGAGGAATACGTGCCATTTAGCTTTTCTGTTTGGTTATTCAATCAAATAGAACAAATTCAGCATCAGACTATTATGCAGCTGTATCTATTCTGGTGTGGGATCGTAGACTTTTGGAATAGCATCCTGTTGAAATACACCTGGATTTTGTAGTCTTTACTATGAAATCTAAACTTCTCTAGTTGTCTAGCATCTATTACATTTTAGAACCAATTATGCCAGGCATATCCTGTTTGTAGTATGAGTATAAGGTGTGTTTATGTAATTTAACTTGTTGCTGTTGCTTCACATTTGACACCTTTTCAGGTTGAGCGAACTATTTTAGAATATTTGTGTCCATTATTATCTCTTGTTGTACAAGATAACTTTGCCTTCTATGGTTGCAGGCTGAAACTTTACTATATAGTCATTTAGTAAATGCTTGCTACTTTGTATGGATAGCTTTGAAGGATGGATGGAGGTAAGGCTTCCTGTCCAAACAGTTTACTTCTCATAATACGTAGTTCCAAATTTGTTACTATCAAATGTCCAATTATACTTATGAGGTACTCCTGTATGTGGAAAGCTATCTGAAATTTTCTCTGAAGCTCCAACTATCTCAAAGGGTCGACTATTTTCAAACTTCTGACTGGTTTTTGCTTATGACTGTTATTTATATATCCCATTACTCAACTAGACAACTTTGTCATTATGCATCTATCCATGTGTAACTAATCGCTGTAAATATCAATAGAATTCATAGGATCTTCGGTTGTACATGTGAAGATTGACGCTGTGATTTTCTGTTTACTCACAGGTCGTGTGTTAGGTGAGTACATTTTTTGCATGTCTATTGACATCTTATACAAAATTTGTAGGCATGCTCGTTTAGACGGTTCTCTCTTTCTTGTTGCCTTTTCATGTGTCCGAAGATTGATGAGTGTATATAGAATTTGTCCTATCATTCATACATAGTTACATACACGTGCCTGCACACAAATCTGTCGCACATTGCACTGCCCTCTCAAATCCTGCTCATGTTACTAAATTTTAGCTTTCTTGAAGTATATTTTGTGATATTAAAGGCCCATTTGAATTAAGTTGTCTGTGACTGACTGCAATTAGGTTGACCAGGTTTTTGTATTTGATATGGTGTGATTGTGTGAGTGAGTACACTGTACGGTGTAGAAGGCAGATATGATGTTCTGTAGGCGAATAATTTAATTTGTATTGATTTAAATTTGAATAAAAAAATATTTGAAAAGGATGAATAATTTTAGTGATGCAGCCTGGGAACTCATAATGTGAGACTTGTATTTGTGTTTCTTGGTATAAAAGAACATGGTGAGATGCTTGGGTTAAAGTGGTCTTATTTTCCTTAAAGCTTATGTCAGACATCTTTTTAGGTCACCTGTAATTTGTAAATCTTTGATGCCTCATTTCTATAGGCAACGGTCTGATTCTGTTTTGCATGACGTTTATGATTATGCAAAGCCTTTGTATTGGAATAGACAACCATTGTGGTAGAGTGTTTTTTTTCTTAAAAGTAAATTTGTTGAAAGCTGGCTAGATACTGGTATAGTTTGGCGCATCAGTTGGATGAGAAGTTGGATGGTTGTTGATGTAGTCAGTCACCCAGTGTCTGCCTTTTTAGTATGCAACTCTGTACATCAAGGTTGGAAACAGAAACACTAATCTGTATGTACCATAGGCCGTAAGCCAAAACTGCTGTGAGATTCTTTCTGGTAAGTTTGGTTTTGGCATAGATCTTGGTCAGTCAGCACTGTGAGGAATTAATTTGTTTGGTGTTCTTTATATACAGTTCCTGGCAGTTCATGTCGGTTGCACTGATTTGACGATAGATCCTTGTTTATTGTAAAGAATCTAGGACACTGCAATTTGAAACTCTGCTGTTGCAGGGTTGACATTCATTTCGATCAGCAGACTCTCTTGATATTCTGATAGTACAGGTTCTGTAAATTCTAGGTCTGCATTATTGTGGTGCAAATTGCAAAAGGTTTAGGTCCCATCTGGTTTCATCCATGGTGCAGCTTGTTTGCGGTATAAGTGTGATACAATACATTAAAGCAGCATACATATGTTCGTGACGTTACATAACATGCTGCCCCATATAAAACTACTGTCTCATCGGAACAGTGTGTCGGTGACACACTAACATGCGCCATTAGTTTTGTGGCACTAAATAAATATAGGTGGTTTTGATTGGACACTCAATCAAATCAATTCACTAATCTCCAATCCCATTATGACAACTTCTCCTTAATTTCCTAATCACTAGAATTAAGATAGATAAGCTGTTAAACAAAATTTGAGGTCCCTACCATCTTCTCTCTTTCTCTAACTTTTTTTAATCCTTTTGGTCCATTTCTTCTTTTTCGAAACACACTCATTTTTATGAGTCCGTATCTTAAGGGACAAACTAGTGAAAAGACTAAAAAAAGACCAACACAAACTCACAACACGCGTAGGTAATAAAATGACCCTAAATAAGTCATTAATTATTTTGTGTTGGTCTTTTTATGGTCTTTAATTAAGTTGGTCCTTTTTAAGAATTAGTACATTTTTAAATCCATTTGTGGGAATATTTAATATTCTTCTTGGTATCCTTTTTAAAGTTCAAAATGAACAAAGTATCATGCATAATCTTTATCTGTATTGAATAATCTGTTGTCAAATCAAGTAACACTCGGAAGATTATATACCTGTTGGATAAACCTAGATTAGGCATAGAAAAGATTACTACTATAGTGCGCAATCCAATTTAATACGAAAACGCCATGTAGCCCTAATATGGTCAATCCTCGTTTGATTTGTTTTTCAAAGTCCAGTCTTCAAGACTTCGGTTCAAATTAGTTCATTCTCTTTTCTACCCCTCGAAAATTGGATCCTATATATCCCGTATTTCTTCATTATTCAGCTAAACATGAGGAAAGAACTTGGGGACAAGTACATATGTCAGTCTCACCCGAGTAAAGCTCCATTCAATTCAGTTTAATTTCAAGTTTAGTTCATTTGTACTTTAGTTAAGTCCAGGTCCATTTAGTTTAGTTTAGAAACTCTCCGTCGTATTGAACGGAACCTAAAAGTTCGGCGTGACTAACTTATGATGTAATACTATTAAACAATAATTTGTATTAGAAAATCAGATAGTTGGTACACAAATATAAAATACGTGGGAGAATATGTATGGAGTATGGACCACAAAGCTTAAGATGAGGAAGAACATACCCGAGGAATGGAACATATATTTTCTAGAGCCCCGAAAACGACATAGTATTTCCCTGGACTTAGAATATTACTACTCTTAAACAAAATCTTATCATTTTCAACTTCAATTTCTAGTCAAAACCAGCTACTATTATAGACTTATAGTAGCAGACTAGCAGAGCAAGTTCTCACAAACGCCAATTATAGTTTTGTCCTTAATCCACTTCTCTGTTGTTTCTGCTTGAACTCTTGTCTCAAGTTTTGGGCAATCATGAAAATGAGTTCTTATTATAGTCTTTAATGTTTTTCAATTTTTTCTTCTTCAAGACTTGAACACCAGCTTTGCTCATTAACAGTTTAACTCTCTTTGGTACAGTGTCTTTTTCCTCAATAATTCACTAAGTTCACACACTCAAACACCCTAACAACAACCCTTATTATAGTTTTCAACTTTTCATACCAGAAGATGATTCTGGCTCTAGTTTAAATCACACTTTATCACCTTTAAAGTGGAAGAGAAAAAGTTGGGTGGGTCTTTTGGAGTTTAATGGTTTTTTTTTCTTGAATCTTTATCTTTCTTGGCTTACTTATTACTGATAAAGTTGCTGTATTCTTTTTCTTTTGCAGTTCTCTTACTTTCATCAAAGTGTTGCAGCAGATTCCTGATCTGGGTTGTGCACAGAATTGGACCTTTTCTGTGTTCTTGCTTCTTACTTCACTGAGAGTGTTAAGTTCTTGAAGAGCAAGTTACATTTTGTTTGTTTGTTTGAAGTGGAAGTAGTGGAAAATGGCTTCTGCTCCGAAGGCGGCTGACCCAGCGCCACATCCACCCAAGGATCAGCTTCCTAATGTATCCTACTGCATTACCAGCCCTCCTCCATGGCGTCAGTAACTTTCTCGTTTTGCATTTTTATGTGTGTGTGTATATTCTTCAAGAAAATTGTTTGTTAGGTGTTTCTAGGGAATATGTTGGTGGAGCCTGTTCTATTCATTCCTTTATGTGATGTGATTATTCTGATACATGT
Source organism: Plantago lanceolata (assembly GCA_028659135.1). Taxonomy (NCBI): domain Eukaryota; kingdom Viridiplantae; phylum Streptophyta; class Magnoliopsida; order Lamiales; family Plantaginaceae; genus Plantago; species Plantago lanceolata. The sequence goes on along the minus strand of JAQRGC012305937.1, from coordinate 16,705 downwards.
TGTTTAACAGATAGAATTATTGTGTGATTGGACTTTAATGGACTTTGCTTTAACTGATATTCTACTCAAATGGAAGATGTCCTGCTAAGTTATTGGATGATTGTGTTACTACTTTTGGATTATACAAAACAAGAGATAAATGTTTAGATTGGTATCATTTGTGTCTGTTTTTCTTCGTACTCTATTCTGTTAGTTTATTCTTGGGAATGTTGTCCATTCACTGATGTACTGATCAATAGGAATCTCATTATGTTTGGGTTCAAATAGTTTCCTTTATCACATCAATGGAAAAATTATTCAGTCCGGTAGCTCTTTCATGATTTAATTGTTTTCATAATATCTTGTGTATATTTGGGACTTGACTTGTTTCTTTTATTTACCCCTTTCTTTTGTGCTTTTGCAGCTGAGGCTATCCTTCTTGGATTTCAACATTATCTTGTTATGCTTGGGACAACAGTCCTCATACCAACTGCCCTGGTTCCTCAAATGGGAGGAGGAAATGTAAGGAACTGCATGATACTTGACATTTTAATTTTGGTTCAATTGGTAAAGTTTTGCTCTCCCTTTTTCAAGAATTATAATCCTAGTATATGCTTTCATTTTTTAGGAGGAGAAAGCAAAAGTTATTCAGACTGCGCTCTTTGTGGCCGGGATAAATACCCTGTTACAGACATTGTTTGGCACCAGATTACCTGCAGTGATCTCTAGTTCATACACGTTTGTCGTCCCCACACTTTCAATTATCCTTTCTGGTAGATGGAGTGACCCAGATCCTATCTCGGTTCGTGATCTTTTTCATAGTATAACCTTCTTATATTTAGTGCATGTTAAACCTTGGAGCTAGGGCTTGCTATTTATTGTCTTACATGAATCACGAAGCTGGGCCTTCTATCACGTTGTAATCCAGTTTGTTGTGAAAGAATAGCACTTAGTAATGCAAGTTAATTAAAAGCCCCTAATCTGAACTTATTTGATATTATCACGTTGTTAAAATCTGTTAAGCCTCTGCTCAAGCAGAATTTTCTACTGCATGACGAAAACAGTAGAGTCGATGAAACTTTGAAATTTTAAATCAGCTTTTGCTCAGGGCTGGTTGGGTTTGGCATACAATTGCACAGAGACATAATAACATACCTTGTTATTTGAATTAGATAGTTTTCAAATATTCTATTTAACTATATTTTGGATGCATGTTTGACTTTAAATTGACCATGCAGAGGTTCCATAAGATAATCCGGGCCACACAGGGTGCATATATTATTGCCTCAACCATCCAAATAGTCCTAGGTTTCAGTGGCCTTTGGCGTAATGTTGCAAGGTTTGACGTGTGTTGTTTGATATGTACTAGCCGTTTTCTCATGTATCACGTTTATTCAGGTGTCCATCTTTGACAATTGGACATGTTTAATAATGATGCAGGTACCTAAGTCCAATTTCAGCTGTTCCGCTGGTTAGTCTTGCTGGTTATGGGCTGTACGAGTTTGGTTTCCCTGGGGTATGTGTCACTCTGTTCTTTTGTTTAGCAAAACTAGCTCATAAGCTAGCTGGATGTTGATATCTTGACAATAGCGGATAAGATAGCAATTAGCTGATAAGCTGATGTTGATGGAGGTGTTTAGTAAATGAGCTGATAAGGCAGCTGATTTGCTAAAATAAAATATAAAACAGACGTGCTAGCTTATTTTGTAATTACATAGTTTTAGTAGCTATCATCTACCTTATAAGCTAACCTACCGGCTAGGCATTCACGTGACTGGCTTATTTTGGCCACACAGTCAACTAAGTTAATCTAGCCAATATGGTCACGCTAAACAGAACCTTTTTCTTTCCTTGTAGTATTATTCTGGCTTTGTTTTCCATAAAGCATTTGATTTAATCAATTCCCTTGTTGATTAGGTTGCCAAATGTGTGGAAATTGGATTGCCGCAGTTGATCCTTTTGGTTCTCTTTTCACAGGTAACAGCTCACTTTTTATTCCCGAATTGTGAATACTGATTCATATGTATGAATTTGCTGTGGAAGCATCTCTCTATGCATTCATAAGTTTTAAAAGTAGTACTCCTTTAGTTCTTTTAGAAGCAATACATTTTCTCGCTTTTTGGCGTTTACGTTACAACAATACATTTCCTTCGATACCTTTATCTCCCTCTCACAACTTTATCAGTATAGTACCTTCACAAATAATTCTTATGATTCTTCCTAACAAGTGTGCCAAAAGCAAATGTGTTGTTTCTTGAAAAACAGATGTAATATAATTATTATCATAGTTAAAGTTTTCTGCATGTTTTTTGACTTGACAAGTCTGATAAACTTAATTTTCCCGGTTGCTGCAGTATTTGGTCCACCTGATCAAACCAGGAAAGAATATCTTTGACCGCTTCGCAGTCATATTCACAATCATAATTGTATGGATTTATGCCCATCTGCTTACTGTGGGTGGTGCCTACAATGGGAAGTCCACGAGGACCCAAAACAGCTGCCGAACTGATCGTGCAGGACTTATCAGTGCTGCTCCATGGTGAGCCGATCTTTGATAGTTATGGTCATTTTCCATTGGCTCTATGCATTAAATATTTCCACTCTGATTTTTTTTTTTATGTTTTAATAGAGTAGGTGATAGTGATCATGGACTTTTCTGTGGTTTAATTAGCAAAGCTGTGACTTAGATCATTTTGTGCATATATGCCACATATGGATTCTTGGAAATAATCTTGCACTAAAAGACACTGGGAGCTTCAAAAGTTAGACAATTTGTATGCAAATAAGTTTGTATAATTTGATCTTCAGAATGAGATTGGTGTGGGTGTAACCTGTAACAGTCTGGGTATGTTGATGTATATTACTGGAAATTGAAGATGCGGTGCAATTTTAGTCAAGTGAGGTAGCTTTTACTGTTTGGTCCACATGTTAAATGTTAAGTGATACTCGACAACTGCCATGCTTAGACCTTAGTCCATAGAAAAGTAGTGCACTTTGTGCAGCTGATTTGATTTCAATAGAACATGCGATTTCTACCTTAGGCTTTAGCTTATCTATCATGCTTTATTAAATTGTAACCACATGCAGGATAAGAGTTCCATATCCTTTTCAATGGGGAGCTCCTTCATTTGATGCTGGTGAGGCGTTTGCAATGATGATGGCTGCTTTTGTTGCTCTCGTAGAGGTATCTCTCACTTTACTTTCCTAAGAACATTTTGCATTCTGATCTCCATTTTTTTTGTTCATGAAGTACTATTTAACTATGCTTTTCTAATGTTAATTACAGTCGACTGGAGGTTTTATTGCCGTAGCCAGATTCGCGAGTGCAACTGCCATGCCACCATCTGTTCTGAGCCGTGGTGTAGGCTGGCAGGTACAGTTTTGGCACTTCAACTATCTGAGACCACTTTTCCTTTCCCATTATAAAGTTTAATGCTTAAAAGCTGGAATCCAAAGAGAATCTGCTTGTTGAGGAACCCGTTGTGCCAATCAATATGAAAACAGTATACTTTACATGTATTGCATCACAAACTGAGTTATAACCTCAATTCTGTTTGGCCTTCATTCCAGGGCATTGCTATCTTGTTGTCTGGGTTATTTGGAACTGGAATTGGATCATCCGTATCTATGTAATGACCTCATTATTTACTCTCAATTTTTTCCCCTCCTTTTGCCCCCATCGGCCCATCCCCCTTTTCATTTTGTGTAGTGTTTTCTACTTGCATTTTATCACCATGTTCCATTTCCTCACTTCCATGCAGTGAGAATGCTGGCCTATTAGCACTAACTCGTGTTGGCAGTCGAAGAGTGGTGCAAATCTCTGCTGGATTCATGATTTTCTTCTCAGTTCTTGGTAAGCTGGTTTCCTCATAACTTATGCTTCTCACAGTTTTCCATTCTTTGATTTCTTGTGAATGACTCCGTGAAACAATTTAATCATGCAGGGAAATTCGGAGCAGTTTTTGCTTCAATTCCAGCACCTATTGTAGCTGCTTTGTACTGCCTCTTCTTTGGCTATGTTGGTATGTATATAAGATCCCTTAAAAAGTCTTCAGGGAAGTGACTCCGAATGTTAACTCATTTCTGTATCCTGAAAAAATGCAGGTGCTGGCGGTTTAAGTTACCTCCAGTTCTGCCAACTAAACAGCTTCCGCAACAAGTTCATATTAGGCTTTTCAATCTTTCTCGGGTTGTCTGTGCCACAGTACTTCAACGAGTACACTGCTATCAATACATATGGTCCAGTCCACACGTCTGCAAGATGGGTAAGCACTAACTAGTACTCACACATCTCTTATTAGTCCTCTCTACTCTGATGGGCAATTAACCCCTCACCTTTACATGTGCTCAGTTCAATGACATAGTCAACGTCCCGTTCTCATCGGAGGCCTTTGTTGCTGGTATACTGGCATATTTCTTGGACAACACCATGAATAAAAAGGACGCCCAGATAAGGAAAGACAGAGGAAAACATTGGTGGGACAAGTTCAAGGCATTCAAAAACGACTCAAGAAGCGAGGAATTCTATTCCCTGCCATTCAATCTCAACAAGTACTTCCCGTCTGTCTAATATCCGTGCCGTGAACACAAGAAGCGAGGAGTTCCATCTCCGTCGTCCATCAATCTCAGCAAATATGCCTCGTTTTCTGTCTGATCTCCGTGCCCTGAAACCGAACATGTTCCGAGTTACCACACACTGTAATAGAAGTATAAATAGCCTGACCATGTGAAAGATGTCTTAGATTATTTGTTGGTATGTGTTTTTGCTGTAAATTAGTGACTGGTAATGTGTTAAGAAAAATCATTTTGGCAAGTTAAATAGTTTTTGAGTTTGCTATGAAGTTTTGTTTGGTTGCATTGAGCGACTCAGTTGATTATGATATTCAACCGGGAAATGAATGGACATTGTCCTCAAGTGCTTTTAAGTGCTATACATGTAACATGCGCACATCATAAACCACGTGGTACAACTCAACATCGCATGAAGGCATGTCGTTGAAGGTAAACTGAAATAATCAATTTAACCGTAGATATGTAGGTTTTTGTTGAACATTGTAAGTGTTTTATGTAGCTCGTGTTGAATAACAATTTCATAGACCATGTGGTTAGAAATGTTCGACACTTGATAGTGAGTATGTATTTATGTGTTACATGCATAAAAACCGATAGATATGTATTGCATTATACTCCCTTCGTTTTTATTCATATGTCGTTCTGTCATTCTCACAAATTTTAAGGGCATACTCATGACAATGAAAAGTAGTACTCCTATCCTTACAAAATAAATAGTATTATAATAATTTACTTTTTTAATGAAACAATAGAAACAGAAAAGTATCAGAGTTTCAAGTGAAAAGTAAGGAAGAAAGTAATAATTGCACATAACTGGTAAAAAACGACACATATTTTGTGAAGACTTAAATTCACAAAACGACACGTAACATTAGCTGGAGGGTGTAAAATAAATCATACAGTAAGGTTTATGAAAATTGAAAAGCCAATATACGCAGTCCATAATAAGTATTTCCCTCACAAGGTTCCGATCTCGGCCCAGCCCAGTCCAGTCCATCTAATTGACATGATGAGACGTGGCCTATTTAACATGTGGTTCGCGAATTAGTAAAGACAGAAAGCGTACGTCTTATGTGTTTCGTTGGATAGAAGCTCACCTGGACGTTAATGGTTGTGTTCATTGCGTAGCGAAGCGAACCCTAATTTTCTTCTTCCCCAATCGCCAGTGACTGACTGGAGTGCAGCTCAGTTAACTCACCCATTTCCAGGTATCGATCACCCGCCTAATTCTATGTATCTGTGTGTGCTTATTAAAATTGCAGTTCAGTGTTAATTGATTTTCATTTGTTTGGGGAAAATTGTGTTACTGCAAATTAGGGGATTGCCGGTGGGTGGGTGGGTGGTGGTGGTGGTGGTGTGGTTTTTACTAAGTGTTATCTATCATTAAGTGTTTGCCTGGTTTGAGATGAGCATATTGATTTAAATTTTTATTTGGCTGATTGATTTTTGTTGTATATATATATATAAAATATATACAGGGAGTTGAAGTAGTATAGCATTGATGTTTTTGAGGCGGGTATTCGGGAATGCGCTGTTCTCTGCAGCCAAAACGGAGGCTTCAGCTGCCGCGGGGGCTGCTACTTCCACCGTCTCGCGAAACCCCCTTGAGGAGTTCTTTGAGGTTGAGAGGAATGCAGATGATGAGAAGCCTGTTTTTTATGGTAAAATTATCCTCTTCGAAGATTATTTATGAATTATGATCTTGTTGGTTCTTTTCGAAGATTTTTTGGGATGAATGCTTGTTGTAATGGATACTGTAAAAGAAAAAGTACTTCATTTACTGATTGTTGGTTTAGGATATTACGGAATGATTACTGTATATTTTACTACTGAGTTTAACATTTTGATTGACAGTTTATTCTTTTGCAATATAACAATCTAACTGTTCTTGCTTCTATGTTAGAGAAGTTTAATATAAGGCATTATAATCCATATCATCATGGCTCCATCTTTCAAGAGTATGACATCGAGAATAGATCTCGTCTATACATGAGTGCATGAAATTGTCATCAGAGTTTGCTAGTGTCTTGTACCCCAATTTGCTATTCCAACAAGCTTAATTCATTGTTCATCCTTCTAGAAGCATGTGTAAGCTAGATAACAGTGATTTTAATGTTCTATTCAGGTAGAAGTTGGAAGGCTACCGAACTGCGTCTCAAGTCTTGGGATGATCTTCACAAGCTTTGGTATGTGCTGCTGAAGGAAAAGAACATGCTAATGACTCAGCGACAGATGCTTCATGCTCAAAACCTACGCTTCCCTAATCCAGAACGCCTTCCAAAGGTGCTACTTCGTATCTCTTTTGACATTGTATAAGTATTTAAATCCAACTGAGCGGTTATTGCCATACTCCCTGATCATGGATAGGTATAATCTATGATTATGTTAACTGAAGAGTATACCAGTTATTGGCCTTTGTAAAGAGTAGCGAGTAAAATTGTACAAGGCCTCTGTAATTTAAATGTTACCTAGAGTGTATAGGCTGCTTTTGTGTCCATGTATAATGGAATGGAGGGGAATGTAGTATGCAGACACCCCATGATTAACATACATCATATCATATAAACGAATGCAGTTAGAAAATGTTACGTTCAGATTTTAGACCCTTGACATTGCAAACTGATCACATTTAGACCCCTTGCTGTCTTGATGATGTCATCAAGTTGCTCTTATAAATTTTCAGATTTGCTACTGATATTCTTGAAGTTCCTAAAAATGATCCTGCGAGTCTTTCAGTAGTGTTGTGAAAAAAAAGGGGATTGCATCAAAGTGAGATAATTCTAACTTTTAACACTTTCCGGTAAGATTCAGTTCAGTACCATCTGTTATACAAGTTAGATTATTAAGTACTACTGCTTGAAAAAAATATAAAAAAAATAAAGGTGAGTAATATATGTATGAAACAGTTGAGTCCGTACTTGAGGGGTACAGATATACAGTGTCTTATTACACAATCAAGCATGTCCAACCTGTGCTGTTGAATTAGTTTCCATACAGTTCTAAGTTCTAATATGCAAACTCCATCTATTTTCAGTACTTTATGTTCCCTTTTTCTCAGGAAGTTCAACTTTTTCCGAGTTCAATTATACTATACGTAGTTTGCCACACTTATGGCAAATAGACTATTGTTGTCTTATCTCCCCTTCTGGGGTTTAACCTTCTCCTTTCTCTTACTGCCTGTTTATTATGATTGATCAGGTGAAAAAATCAATGTGCCGTCTTAAACATGTCCTCACTGAAAGAGCTATTGCAGACCCAGATCCTAGAAGGTCTGCTGAGATGAAAAGGTGGATAAACGCTTTGTAGTTCCAAGTTCTTCACCACTCCTGTGTGGCAGAGGAGGGCAGTTCGTTCGCCCATGCTATTTCTTTTTCTATTCTCATAACTTGTGCTTTCACTGTAGGTGGATAAACGCTTTGTAGTTCCAAGTTCTTCACCACTCCTGTGTGGCAGAGGAGGGCAGTTCGTTCGCCCATGCTATTTCTTTTTCTATTCTCATAACTTGTGCTTTCACTGTGTATTGTATAATGACTAGATTTGACATAGAATGCGGAACTTGTAACTGTGGTGATTATCTTTATTACTAGGGTGATGCTGTTAGGTCATTCAGAAATTTATCGCAGTTAGTTTAATTTTCTGTTTGATTTCGCTCCAGCCAACATAAAAAGTAAAACAAGCATTTGGAAACCAAACAGCCCGTTAGTGTTCTGTTTTTGCTTATGAATTTTATGACTATTCAAGTTGTGAAGGATCTTCGTTTTAAAGTGTTATCAAGTAGACAACCAACATATAATGAAAATTGACGTGTTTTGAGAATAAATTGATAATGATCAAACTATATAGAGCATGAAATATCGTATATCGTGTTTGTAACGATTTACAGTTCACTACTTTGGCTCTCGTTGGCTTTAATCTTTATTTCAAGTGCTCGTACCTTATCTACGCAGTAGTGTTTCTTAAACAATACTTTAATCGTATAAAGTGAATTTCATTGTTGATAAACTCTTGAAAATTGGCTTTTCTTATACATTAGAAAAATCAATACTATTTCTACCCAAATGTTAAATACACTTTTCTAATTTATACTTATTAAAATGTTGATTTTCTAATGTTTAAAAAAAATCGATTTTTATGAGACTTATTCTTCATTGTTTTCTATTAGAAAGAAAGAAAAAAAAACTTAAACTCCATTTAATTCGATTGAGAGTTTCTAAACTTAACTTAACTGAACTGAACAAACCTGAACTTAACTGAACTGAATAAACATGAACCGAACTTAACTTAATTAAACTTAACTTAATTTAACTTAATTGAATTGAAGTATAAATTTGAATTAAATAAATACTGAACTTAATTGAAGTGAATGGACCTGAACTTAACTGAAATGAAATTAAAGTGAACTGAACAGAGCCTGATTACATAATTTGGTGTATGCACTTGAACTTTAGGACTTCCCCGGATGATGATGATGATATAAAGCCATCAAATCGTACGACACCGTTGCAATGTGGGCCACCACATGTATCTATTAAGTCGGCTCCGGAGGGCCGGTTCTTGAACTCTGTTCTATCTGCTGCTCTAAACGTTGAGATTGTGACACGTCACCTAAGATAAAGTTTTAGGAAAATCAGTTTTTCCTACACATTAGGAAAATCAATACCCTTTCTACCCAAGTGCTTAAGTGAACTTAAGTTCCTTACCACTTGAGCCAACAACAGTTGGTAAAAAAAATAAAAATAAAAATAGAAATATAGTGTAAGTGGGGGTAAGTTGTAGAAGAAAAGAAACTTTAAAAGATGGGGGCAAAACACAATTCATACAGAAATAAGGGGGCAAGGCATAATATAATATAATAATGAGTAAGAGAAAATAAACTTTAAAAGACCAAAGAAACCCAAAACCCTCTTCTCCAAGAATCATCACCATGGACAACAACAATCGCAAGAGCAAACGCGGCCGCTCCAAAACCTCCACATCCGACCCACCTGTCGTCGACAACACCGCCGTCACAACCACCACCACCCCGGACGAGGAACCCACCCGTGCCCGCCGCAGGAAAACTCCCAAAACCGACCAAACCCTAACAATTTCCGCCCCTCCGATCGCCAATGGCTCCGCCGTCTCCGCCGCCGCTGCCAATTTGATCAATGTCGAGAATGCCATGGCTAGGGTTGTTCCGGCAATGGACGCTGTGGTCAAGGTGTTTTGTACCCATACAGAGCCGAATTTCTCGTTGCCGTGGCAGAGGAAGAGGCAGTACAGCTCCAGTAGCAGTGGGTTTGTGATCAGTGGGCGGAGGGTCTTGACGAATGCGCATTCGGTGGAGCATCATACGCAGGTTAAGTTGAAGAAGAGGGGCTCAGATACCAAGTACTTGGCTACTGTACTTGCAATTGGGACCGAATGTGATATCGGTAAGCCTGATGTTACTTTGGTATAGTTGGTGTGAAATTGAATGCGTCTTATCCGCCAAATTGTTAGTTACCTTTGTTGTATACTTAATATTGTGTTGCTACTTGTTATGATTGCAAATGTACATACATAATGTATTAGAAATGTAGAAGTATTAAGGTAAGTAGTCAGTTTAAATTCGGACCAATTCGTGTATGATGTGCTATAGTGCTAGTTTTATGTATTGGTGTTTTGGATTATTAAGTGAGAAGGTGATGTAACCTGTAAGGATTGAAAAGGCACTAGTTTGTTAAGTTCAAATGTGGATATCATATGTTGCAAAACATTTGTTTTAAAAGAATAAACGGTAACATGAAGTTGTTGTAACGGTCTGATTTAGGTTTAGAATAGTCAAGAAGTTATCTGTTTATTAGCTTCTATGAGAGCAATGCTACACAGACTTTTCCATTCCCTTGTCGGATACTCGGGCACTTTAGTTTATGCCAAAATGTATTTGTTTTTCTTCTAATGAAATAGCAAAGTCTGAAATTAAATACATACCCATGTCAGCACTTAATGCCGAGCCTGGGTAACATAGCCGAAGAGTTCGTGTTGGCATTTGATGGTTGGTTCGTTGTTCCGGACATTGGTTGTTTTACTATATTCTTATTATTTCAATAATACTCTCCTCATTGCATTTATCCCATTTTCACCTCTAAGCCACTTCATTGATCTGTCAAATTTTATGGTTACTGTCTCTACACCCCTTTTATCTTTGGCAAAAAGATCACTATTGAATAAGGAATTATGGGTCATAAAAAGAAAGAAAAAATTTGTGTAAAAAGCCCAGAACTCCATTACTAATAATATAAAGGGTGTATTACATAAAACGTACCAAAAATCCTATCTTTTTTCATCCAATATCCTATTCTCTCCATAACAAACCAAGTTGATAGAGAATGACCAAGTAATAGGCAAAAGAATTCAACCCAGAAGAATAGTTGGAAGCTAAGCTTAATAACTAATACTCCCTTCTTTGGCACTCTGTTAGAAAGGTTACAATTGAAATGTAGCAACTTCATATTTTATTCATGTACGCCCAGATGAAAATAAATGTTCCTTCAAATGAGGTGGAGGAAGCTCTGCCCAGATGAATAGCTTTCCTTTTCAAATCCTGTCAGTCAATCCCCGTTCTTTTTTTCTTTTTATTTTTTTTTATTTTTTTGTTGGGAACACCCTGTTCTTATTTATAAACAGAACATTTTGCTATTTTGGGTGTTCTTTCAGAAACACTACATTTCAGTTTGAGGAAACCTATTGTCCTCACTTGATAATCTTTTTATTGTTCCTCTTTCATACTCTATCCATTCTCTCTATTACCTATGTAACCTATTTACAACTAAATAAATAATTATATATAATACCTCTACAGCTCTACCTCCATTATAAATTTGTTATTAGTCATCCTCAATGTTTGTGCCAAAACCAAATTCAGTATTACTATAAATGAATTGAGTGTGCTTATTTCAACAATAGCTTGAATCTCTTGGTCCTGTAACCACAACATCTGAAAGTCTTGAATTGAGAAGACATACTTTTTCTGCTTTCTTAGTGCTATTTAACTCTATTTAAGGTTAATTTAGTTTTATGATGCTGCAGCTTTGCTTACGGTTGCTGATGATGAATTTTGGGAAGGGGTGTCACCTGTGGAATTTGGGGATCTACCTTCTCTCCAAGATGCAGTTACTGTTGTGGGTTATCCAATTGGGGGTGACACAATTTCTGTAACAAGCGGGGTTGTCTCACGGATAGAGATTCTTTCGTATGTCCATGGATCCACTGAACTTCTGGGTTTGCAGGTAGATAATCTACATTTCTTCCCCCATTCCTCTTTTAACTGTTTATTGGTTTGCACTGATGTATTTTGTGATGCTTGTGCAGATAGATGCAGCTATCAACTCTGGGAACTCTGGGGGACCTGCTTTTAACGATAAGGGAAATTGTGTAGGTATTGCATTCCAATCACTCAAACATGAGGATGCAGAAAATATTGGTTATGTCATACCAACACCGGTCATCATGCACTTCATACAAGATTATGAGAAGAATGGGAAATATACAGGTATGTAATCTGTAGATTTCTCCTTTTTTTACATTTGGGACGAAATTCATGTTCGAGTATCAAAGCAAATCATCACATTCGTAAGGCTTGGAATTTTCTTTTTGCACACATGTTAGTTGCATTTTTTTTTCATTTATGCCATACTATTTAAAAATGATGGAAAATGTCAGCGGTGTATCCGTATAATCCATTCTTATCCATCATACTAATTTCGTTGTTCTCTGCTAGGATTTCCTATTGTTGGCGTTGAGTGGCAGAAGATGGAAAATCCAGACTTGCGGTTGTCCATGGGGATGAAATCTGATCAGAAGGGTGTTCGCATCAGAAGAGTTGATCCCACTGCTCCGGAGTCCTCCGTTTTGAAACCGTCAGATATTATCCTTAGCTTTGATGGGGTTCCTATTGCCAATGATGGAACTGGTAAGATAAATTTACACGTGTAGGGACATATAGGTGGTCCGTGTACAATTTTAGCCTCTTACCTTGTTTCTATATGTTTAACTATTGAGTTTGAATTTGACTTGAGGACATAGCATTTGTTATCATTATAAACGTAGTAACTGTGAAAACAGATTATTTTATGCCACTGTATCATTGTTATTTTAGATTCTAGGAGAATTGTCTATTCTACTGAGGGAACATCTGACAGGACATCCATGCGTCGGTGACTTGGTGCATAACGTCCTGTATCAGATTTGTGGATTATCTATAGGGTAGATTGTCAAGTGGTGTAATGGGAATGGCTGGTTTGTTTAACTTTATATACATTTCCGTGTCATAAGAAATCTGTCAGGTGCTCTTAGCTTTTCTTTCTGCGAAGTATGTATTAGTTGGGATGTCAGTTCTATTATATGAATTTCTTCTCCAGAGCCTATGTTTGAGCATCAGTGACAAGCTATTGCCAATTGATTCTTAATGGTCTTAGCCTTACAGAGAGGACAATACATAAAGCAGGTTAGAAATTGGAGAGACGTAGTTGGTTAATTTGGTAGGCTTGAGCCCTGATCCCTATGTGCTGAAAGAATGCATCTGCATGATGCGTTGATTTATAACATAATGGAAACTTGCAGTATCTGTGATTTCTGTATTTACATGCTTTATTGGAGCACAATGCTTCTGTTGGATTTACCTTTTGTTAATAAAGCTCATATCTCTTATTTTTCTGGATATTTGCAGTTCCATTCAGGCATGGAGAGCGCATAGGCTTCAGCTACCTTGTGTCCCAAAAATATACCGGAGATAGTGCTAAAATACAAGTTCTTCGCAACTCTAAGACACTAAAGTTTAAAATTAAACTTAGTAGTCATAAAAGGATTATTCCAGCTCACAACAAAGGCAAACCTCCCTCCTATTATATTGTTGCTGGTTTCGTTTTCACGACGGTTTCAGTGCCCTACTTACGTTCTGAGGTCAGTACTTCTTTTTATTCTTGAACATGCTTGATTCTTTCATAATGTCGAAACTCGAAAATACCAAGATTTGAGCCATGAGAAGTTGTGAACAATGGCGGTCTGTCCGTCCAAGTACAGTGAGTTTATTGATACTAACAAGACAATAAGGAGATTCGGATTGTACGAATGAAAATCCTGCAGATATGCTGACCATGCTACTGCCACCAGCAAAGTTCAATCATTGCTTGAACTTAGCTGGAGTTGTTCCTACTTGAGCAAGGTTCCTATGGCGAAGATAGTAATTCTAAAATTGGTCAAGGTGGAGAGTTGTTGGACTTGTCCAATTTTGGACAAGTCAAACCTTGCTGCAGTATATTTCTTTTCTTGGCAATAAAATGTGAAAGCATTGAATTGAAGTGGTAGCCATGTAAATTGGATAAGCTTGATAAATGTTGTTAGTTAATGTTCCTTCCCTTGGCATGTAGTGGTCTTAAGTAATGATGCTGTCTAATGACACAAGGAGTTTTAACTTTTAAGGTGGAAAATTGTTCATATATAGAGGTAAAAAAAACCACCGGAGAGCCAAAACATTCCACTATAATGGTATTGAGAGTACACAAGAAATTTTCTCGCAATTTTTAAAAAATATCTCTACGGTTTTTATTTTTACCGACGCGAAAAGGAGAGGATAGAAGTGGTAAATGATACTATTAAAATTAGAAAAAGTGTTTGGAAATTGGTTAAGCTTGTATTCTGATGAATCTTGAAATTAAAGGATGAAGTCTATTTATAGGAGACTTCATTCGCAATGCAATTCATTCCACCGAAATACAGCACACATATATACGTGACAAAGTCTACAAATTCATTAGTCAACACCATACTTTAGATCATTTACATTCTGACGGAAGAAATGTTGTTGGCTGACATCATTTATATGTTTGTCCAATTCATATGGCTCGTCACTTTCATGCTTTCACATTTTTGCTGCTATCAAAGGTTTGACTTGTCTAAAATTGGACACGTCTATCAAATCTTCACCTTGACCAATATGGGAAATGCTCTCTTTGCCATGGGAGCCCTGCTCAAGTATATGTGCGAGGAAATTGTTTCTAACAGCCATTTTCCATGTCCTCTTGATTACAGATTAATCTTGTAGCAGTTCTTTTTCAGCTTGTGTCAGAGTGACAGTTTGTTAACCACACATTAGACTGCATAAATTGCGTAGGTTATTGTTGTGTTAGGGATGTTGCTGGTTCCGATTCAGCAGCTTTTAAGAACTCACCCGATGGCTGGTTTTCTGTTTCTGGTTGGAAACCATGTGTTTTCAGGATATTCTCATGTATATGTTTTAAGAACTTGCATGTTTTTGTACTCTCATGATCCTTCTCATGTAGTAGAGTCTAAGGTTGTCTTAACCTCAGTGAAGGTGTAAAAAGCAAAAGATGCTTAAAAATTCATCTTTAGTAGAAGTTTTTTTTTAATTGCTAAGTGCTAACTTCTTTACTCATGCAACTCCAGTATGGAAAGGATTACGAATATGAAGCTCCAGTCAAGTTGCTTGACAAGCTCCTGCATGAACTGCCACAATCATTGGATGAACAAATTGTCGTCGTTTCTCAGGTTCTCCAATTGCACTATCTTAAATAGTGAACTTTTTATTATTTTGTGGAAAAGGATGGTGATGCTTATCTTGTGGTTAATCTTATTTTTTTTTTATTTTATGTAAAGGTGCTTGTTGCTGATATCAATATTGGATATGAGGACATTGTTAACACTCAGGTCAGTTGATTTCTCATATGTCCTTTTAAATGTATTGAAACTTGATTGCCTGTAATGTATTCTTGATGTTTTATTTGCTTACGTTTATTGTTGTTTGGTCATGCTTAGGTTCTTGCCTTCAATGGTCAGCCTGTAAAGAATCTGAAGAGCTTGGCCAGCATGGTAGAGAGCTGCAACGACGAGTATTTGAAGTTTGATTTGGAATATCAGCAGGTGAAGACCTTCTCCTATATTGTTACATCCTACAATATTTGCCAAGCAGATTTATGACCTCTTTCCTGAATTTGTGCAGATTGTGGTCCTCCAAACAAAGACCGCGAAAGCTGCAACATTGGACATTCTTGAAACACATTGTATACCTTCAGCCATATCAGATGATCTTAAAACCTGATATTATTACATCACATAGGATATATTTACTTTGTTTATGGATTCATAAATTTTGTTCTTTTTGAACTACATGTATTGTCGGTGAGATCATGTTCAAGCTACATTTGGTAGCTTGTCGGCAAAATCTGTATCAGTAGTCCTTGTAGCCTATTTTAGAGACGCACCGTGAAGGTAGCATACATTCAAGTATGCAACAAGATTCTGTAGTGCATCAATTAATAGGTCTCCTGTGGAGGAATATTTGTTACTTTGTCGTCGTGATCTGTATGAGTTGACCTCCTTGTAGCCTTAATATTTTAGCGACTGCACCGTAAAGGTAGCAGGTATTTTTGTATGCCTTTTTTAACCTCGTTCATTTAAAATTTTGTTTTCATCAAGTTTTTATTGTATTCATTTTGTTCAGTTAAGTTTTTCTTGTTTATGTAACTTGTGGAGGCGAGGGCTTGGGCCTTGGAGCACTCAAATTTGCCTTCCAAGTGTTGCATTGTTCCATATTGCATCCAGGAACTCTGATTGCTCTTTTTGCTTAGTTATAAGTCCATTGTTATTACTCCATGTCTGAGTTGACATACATGATCCATATATAAGAATAACAGTGCTAAGTGTGTTCATTGTGCAACAATCTTGACTGAGAATTGACATAGTGTTGGTTTGAGAGACCATTATTTTTTTTTAATCGGCAAAATTTCATTCGATAAAAATTTTATAATAGATTACAAGACTAAGTGCATAAGGGATCAAAAAAAACCATCTCAACCCGAATTGTCATTGATATCCTGAAGAAATGAAGAATTGTCACTAATAACTGCATCCGATGATTACAATTAGAAATCGAGCTAACAAAATGGAATCAAAGTTGTAATTACAATTCCGTTGGTGTTGGTCTAGAAGTTCTTACATGCCTTATTTATTTGTTTGTGGTTAAAAGTGCATAAGGGATATAAAAAAAACACCATCTCAACCCGAATTGTCAGTGATAACCACATCCAACCTCAATTGCTTACAATTAGAAATGGAGCTATAAAATTGGAATCAAAGCTATAATTACAAATCCGTCGGTGCAAATCTGGAAGTTGTT
>JAQRGC012305914.1:0-20161 GCA_028659135.1 Plantago lanceolata | reverse complement strand
CAGTTCAGACGTGCTTAGTCTTATTTTATATTGCAATTTAATTCAGTTTAGATCAATTCAATTCAATTTAAATGAAGAGAATATAACTTGAGTGGTTTTTTACAATGAATTTTACTACATGATACTAACTATTTTTTTTATTTTTATTTTTGAGAATATAATTTTATTTATTAAGGAGTAGCATTTACCGTTCTTGTTGAGTGTGTGTGAATCTAATGAGTCACATCCACGCACACGAAGTGCGCGTGGGATACCAGATAAAATCCCTTCAAAAGTACTCACACTACTAATTCCGGTTCGATCACCACCGTATAGTCTTGTGTCTGGTTCCTTTTTCCCGTGCACAGGTTTTAATAGCTCCCGTTTCATATACCCCTTTACAGAGAGCACTGTCACTCAACTAATAACTTCTCAAAATTGTCCCACTCCGCCACTGATTCACCGATTTTCAAACTCACGTCAACGTTACCTTTCCTCTCTCCTTCAATTGACTGAAATTTGGTACTCTATTGCCCACCTCCAATCCAACCCTAGCCAGCCAAAACCTCACTCCAGTTTCAATCCGGCGAACATTTTATTTGAGGTATTAGATCGATCGATTTCACTGTTTTCAGTTGTTTTCCTTTTTGATGAATTTTAGATGAGTTTTGAGCTGATTAATCAGTTTTCGGAGATGAATTACTTGTACTGATTTCGTGTGTGGTATTCAGTATGGCTGTGGAGGTCTGTGTGTTCAGTGATTGAGCTGGAATTTTGCCTCGGAAGGAAGTAAGGAAGCGAGTTACTGATGTGGACGAATGTTTTCAAAATCGTGAGTCATTTTAGTGTTTTTCTGCTTTGTTATATCATCATACAATCAATTCAGCTCGGTTAATTAGTTTGGTTTTGGCTCTAATGAAGAGGAAATTGGATAGATATGTCATGTACTCATGTTATTTGTGAATCCATTCCGGTTAGTTTTGTTTTGATATTTGCTTGAATAGAGATATAGAGTGTTTGTTTATAATCCTGCTCTATAGTACAATCAACTGCTTCTGGATACAAGAGTGTTTTATGCGTTGTTTACTAGTTAGTTTCTTCATTTTTACCATGTGCCTTTGCTAATGAAGAGGACATCGTGCCGACATGTCATGTTAATTAGGAAAATCATTCAAGTTGTTTTGTCTTAATATCTGTGTGATTAGATATAGAGAAATAATAATGTTTGTTACATCCGCACACCATACAAGTAGGACACAGCTTTAGGAGTATTAAACACAAGGTAAAAATTTATTGTAATAAAAAACAGGATCATCTATGAATCTGTACCATCAGCTATATTTGCCAAACTTTATGTCATGCTATTTGTGAATCCACTTCGGTTAGTTTTGTTTTGATATTTGCTTGAATAGAGATATATAGTGTTCATTCCTAACCCTGCTCTATAGCACAATCACTTGCTTCTGGATACAAGAGTGTTTTATGCTTTGTTATATAATCGATTGAGCTCTGATTTAGTAGTTAGTTAATTCATATATTTACCATGTGGCTTTGCTAATGAAGAGGATATTGGGCGGCCGACATGTCATGTTAATTACGAAAACCATTTAAGTTGTTTTGTCTTAATATTTGTGTGATTAGATATAGAGAAATAATAATGTTTGTTACGTCTGAACATCATGCGAGTAGGACACACAGCTATAGGAGTATTAAGCATAAGGTAAACATTTATTGTAATCGAAAACAGGATCATCTATGATTCTGCACCATCAGCTATATTTGCCAAACTTTATGTCATGCTATTTGTAAATCCATTCTGGTTAGTTTTGTTTTGATATTTGCTTGGACAGAGATATAGAGTGTTTGTTCATAATCCTGCTCTATAGTACACTCAATTGCTTCTGGATACAAGAGTGTTTTGTGCGTTCTTATACAATCGATTGAGCTCTTATTTACTAGTTAGTTTGTTGATTTATACCACGTGGCTTCGCTAATGAATAGGACATTGGGCCGACATGTCATGTAAATTAGGAAAACCATTCAAGTTGTTTTTTCTTAATATATGTGTGCTCAGATATAGAGAAATAAATATTATGGCCATATAATGAATGGGAGGCCTTCATATTGATGATTAGGGCAAGTAAACTATGTGTAGGAGATTCGTACTAAATTTCAATGTTAAGGTTGTGTAGGCAGTGTTCTCTGTCATTGAAAGTAATAATTGTTGTATGTATGTTCATCTGTTACTTTCAACTGTCAAATGTGATTTTTTTCCCAACCTTTTTGCAGGCTGGTTTACATCAGATATCATGGTTTCAGTTTCTCCCCCTTGAAGTTGATTTCAATACTCTTCCTGATAAGAGGTTGGTCTTGCGCTACTATTCTCAGTGCGTGAAGTTTTCTAGTTTAAAAGAAATGAAAACATAGGTTGCTGAGGGAACCACTTACGATGATAAATTGAGTGACCAGTTAAAGTTCTAATCTTTTAAAGTCCTGCATCTCCTTATAGCTTGTGTAGGCAGGACAGTTTTAGTTCATCTAATTGGTGGGTTTCTCACTTCCAGAATTTTCCTTGAATATTTCATTGGTCAGTGGACCTAAAGGGAGATCGATTTACTGTTCACTCTTCTTCAGCCTTGGAGTAGTATGACTGTATGAGTAGTATCACTGTTTCACTTTTGGGAAATTACATTTTGGCCTCAAATTTGTGCCATTCTTTTTCTTGAGCAAAATTTATGTGTTGAAGGAAAAAAAAAAACACTGTATAAGATTCTAGACTAAAGATTCCTTACACACTTCAATTCTATATTTTTTTTCTTGTAATGGTCCTCGACAGGTCTTTTGCTAATAATTTTGCTTCACTATATGTGTAGCGTGAAAGTGGATCCGAAAGATGCTGCAACATATCTGGTGCTTTCAGCTCATCTACAACTGCAAAAGGAAGGATTTCTCAGCACATGGACCAACTCTTTTGTTGGACCCTGGGATCCTTCGCAGGGCGTTCATAATCCAGGTGAATATCATGTGTGGCTTTATAAATAAGATGCAGTAAAGCCTGTGTTTATCTAACTTCTCTGGACCCCATTGGACAGATGAAAAAATAAAGCTGTGGCTTTTTCTTCCTGGACAACATTCAACGGTAGTTGAGAAGGCACAGCCCGCCATTGCTAGATTGCGAGGTTACTCATACCTTCAATAGTTTTGTTGTAGATCAATTGTTCAAACTTTATTGTTCTAACTGTTAGTTTCATGATTTTCATATCACACCCTTGTGTATTTGATTTCTTAGTTTACTTTTGGTATTCTACATGACAGTGCTTGCTTCTGGGCTCTGGGTGGCTCCTGGTGATTCTGAAGAAGTCTCTTCTGCATTATCTCAGGCTTTAAGAAACTGCATAGAAAGGTCATGTTATGAATTTATTGTGATTGGTTGATACCTGTAAACATTAACTGACAGTGCCTTTGTTTCATTTGACAGAGCTCTCAGAGGGCTTTCATACGTAAGATTTGGAGACGTATTTTCAAAATATCATCCATCCACGAATAACGAAGAATTATTCAGGTCTGCTTCTTTGTTGCGTGTGTGTACTTCTGTCTTAATTGTTATTTATCTCTTACATTTTTCGTATTCCCTGGGATCTTTAAATATGGCAAAAGAGAAATATCCTATTTCCTAGTTTAGGTTAAGTTGGTTCATCAAGCTGAGTTGCTCATGGATTCGATTTTCGTTCTATACCTTCTGTGATTGCTGTTACATGTTCTCTATATTAGCAGTCTATGTTAATTTCCCCCCACCCACCCCCACCAACAATTTTGACTGTTTTTTCAAAATTATTAGTCACAACAAAGTAGAAGTAGAGTTAAAGTAATTCAAGGTGATCCATATTGATTGCCGTTCTGTTTTTCTGGCTATACTCTGGAATGTGGAAATGCTTTACATGAGGCCGTTCCTTAATTTTTCCTCTTTCACCCCTTGAAATAACCATGAAGCAGTGTTGTTAACTGATGTTGCAAGTTATAGGACAGTTTTTGCTAATGTATGCTGTATGACGTTCTTTTGTTCACTTGCAGGAAGGGCCAGCTTGTGACAGAATTCATCTTTACTGCAACAGAGGAAGCCATTTTTGTTCATGTTATTGTATCCTCTAAGTTGGTCTTCTTTCTCAATCTCAAATAGTTCATGTTAGACTTCTAAGGACACTGTCGTTGAGCAGGCCATGTTCTAGAGATTTCTGCCATCACTTACCACTAATGTAATGTACGTGGCATTTTCCTCCTCTAGGCATGTCCGTGCGCTTTCAGCTGGGGACATTGAACCATTGCTCAGCCAATCTTGTGGACGTTCAAATAACAGAGTTTCAGGTCTGTAGTTCTAAGCATCCGGTTTCAGTAGAATTTCAGGCTTGCATGCATCTATATCTTGTTTGTCCTTGAGTGTGTTGCTTGATGGACTTGTAGACCATCTGCTAGCCCTCAAATTAGTCGCATCAGCTGTATTTTATTGGACTCAACACCTTGTTTGCTTGAGAGAAAAATGGTAGTTTATTGGCATTGTATATATTGTACTTTTGGCATGCTGGCTTGTGGTCTGGTTTTTATACTGAGATTAGGCATGGAGCTAAGAACAAGAACAACAAAACCCTTATGTCTCTTTTTGTCTTTCTAATAAACTGCTTCCCAGGACAAACGTAATGGTTATTTTTCAGAACATTAGGGGGTTACTCAAGAACATAGGTGCTTTTCATCAACAAAATTACATTTTGTTAACAACACATGTTTTTTACTTAAGAGCATCATATTTTTCTTAACAACATCAGTGGTCTATTTTAAGTTAAAGTTAGACTGTCTACCACAAGACTTTGCCTTATCTGTATCTAAGTGTATGCCATACTACATGGTCATTCTTTTGTAAAGGTCCTACAAACTTGATTTACTGAAATCCTACCATTGCTTTGTAGCTATCGTTGCCCCTCACGGGATGCGCGGGAAACTTACAGGTTGTTGTCCAGGTGATCTTGTGAAGCAAGTATATATGAGGTTAGATGAGCTATGCACTAATAATGCACTCGAGAGTTGTATCTTCAGTTTTTTGTGGACATTTTGAGTTGTCTGTTAATATTATCTCTTAAACAAACTTGTATTATTCCATATCTTTTTAATTTCTTGGTCTTCATTTCTAATTTTCTGGTCAAACTAGCTTATTTACTTTTCGCTTATAATGTTTGGATTGATTTTTTTGTCTCTCTTTCTCTCTCACGCACACACATATCTGGACAGCTCCGGCAAGTTTAGTGGTTCAAATGGAATAGTTGGTCTTCCGTACCATGTTGCTCAAGGATCTGGATTGAGTGCTAAACTGAGGGGACAAAACTGCTATGTTGAAGTAACCCTTGGTTGCCATGATAAGATGGTGGAACAAAATGTTCAGTCAAATAATAACTTTTGTCAGCCGCATGTAGACTCACCGGCTGTAAGAAGTACTCAGAAGGAGCTGTCAGAGAAGACTGCATTTTGTGATAAAATGTTTGTTTATCCTGCAGAAGCTGTACTTGTTCCAGTTATGCAATCATCTTTTGCTCGGTCGTCTCTCAAGAGGTATTATTTTCTGATTTTAAATTCTGATCTCATAACCTTCAATTTATGAATGACATACTGGGTTGCATAGTGGCATGGTGGTTCCATTTTTTTTTATTGCTAAAGCCTTCTGGTCTGCTAGTTACGTTATCTCTGTATATCACCATGAATGAGAGGCAGAAGAGGGACTGAAGCAAAAGTCCTAAAGTCTAAAGCTTACTCTTGCGGTAGGGTGGTCGTGGGGTTGGAAGGTGGACGATCTGTGACAGTGGAATTACTGAGAAGCAGAGATCCTATGTTTGAAAATAGGGTTCTCTAGATGATGTGTTGATCTTTTATCAACTCCAACCTTTACTACATGAAATATAGGATTATGAATTTATGATCGGATCTGTGATGCTCCATGTTTTCAGTTGCCCCTCATTTTACCCTCCCCATCGAGCAGAACTACATTTGTTGTATTTCCACTTCCATTCTTCCTCTTCACTATCACTTAAAGTGATCCTGTGTTTGTAACTCGGCTATCGGATTTCAATATAACTAGGATTTGAGATACTAGCATTGTTAGTTAGTTATGGATTAATTGCTTAACATGTTGTCCTAGGGGTATAGTTGTCACCATAGACATAATTCCTACATTTGGAATGGTTACAACTCTTTGGACCTGAGAAAATGACTGTCGTATATTAAAGCCATAACATTTTCATGATAATTGCTCATAACACATTAGCAATGAGATAATTGAATGCGGCTATTTATTTATAATTTTATATTATTATGACCTGTTCTTTTTTTCCACCGTCAACTAACACTATCCATATAAACTTCAGATTCTGGCTGCAAAATTGGGTTGGTCCGTCGTTGGTGGGCTCATCACTATTCATGCATTGGTTAGTCGAGAAAGTTGCCGTTTCATTATGTCCATTTGTTCTGTTTGTTTTAAAAGAATTCTCCAGTTAGTTCTTTCACTTTAGTTTTGATGTTGACAGTGATGATGCGGTTGATTCAAAGGGTGGATATTCACTTGAACAGAGTGGAACTCGATCGAAGCATGGGTATCGTAGCAGTAGCAACAGTAATAGTAGTAGTAATAGTAGCATAAGTGGTTCCTCCAGTGAAATTGATCACAGTTCCTTGGGAGCTGGTGATCTGGAAGCAGATGCAGATTCCTTTATGTCCAGACAGTCTGGTTTATCTTCTCTTGGTCAGAATAACGGCCTCCAATTGGTATTGCTTTTAACAGTATTATTATTACTTGGAAATAAATGGATGATATTGGCTTCTAATTACTCTACCTACACAGCATTATGATGTTAATGATGTGAGGTGCACCCTTACTGCCCCTTTCCTTTATTATGAGAATATGACACTGTACACAAGCACTTCAATAATATTGAAACACCTGAATATATTATGTGAATGGGCATCAATGCTGAGAGTTAACATCTACTAGACTCGAGTGAGTTATTGTATATCCTGTCTCTACTTGGGTAGGATGTCCAAAGATAATTCATGTTTTCTATTCAAATGCATGAACTTGACAACTATGTTCGTTGTGATGCGCTAGTAACATTGTATGTGAAACCAATGGTTAGAGTCTTGTTCATTTTGTGATTCCGTAAGTTTCATTGATGTTGTAAGGATGAGGTGATCCACTTATGATTCTTTTGTAAATGGCACCTGGGAACTCTTTTTCCTTCTCTCTTCTTTCACATGCTTGCGCTAGCTAGTTTATGCGCCATAGTCTCATTACGACTATGTTTTACCTATTGTTGGTAACTCAATATGTCAAATTATTGGAAGAATATTGTCTTGGCCACCAATTTAGGAAGTCTGCAAAATTGGTAAATAGGACCCATGGATCTTATTTGTGTTTGCAGGGTTCTAAGAGGCCACGCACTGGGACGTCAGAGTCATTTGGTCAAGCTGGTATGGTCTTGAATCCTTCCATGAGTGATTATGGTACTATGGAAGTCAACAATATGACCGGGACTGCAAATGAGCAAATCGGTCGTTGGGGATGGGATGATGACGATAGAGGGATGGGAATGGATATCCAAGCATTGCTATCTGAATTTGGCGACTTTGGCGACTTTTTTGAGGATGATGTTTTACCGTTTGGTGAGGTAACCCTCATCTTTCTTGCATAATTGTACGTATCTTATTCCATTCTTCAATGCCAGTTGCAGTAAAATGGTTACATTTGTGGAATATTAAGCTAACAACTTATTAGAAGAATAAGGAGTATTAGACAGTCGATTAGTTTGGATATTTGTTGATATGGAGAAATTCGAGAAGCAATGTAAGGCTGCTGTGCTGATTATGGCTGACATGCTTTTGAGCATGTCAATGGTGACATTTGGCAGGTGACGTTAAAAACGCGTCACCTGCCTGTTATGGTGACGAAAAAAAGCATGTCACACATATTTATTATTTTTATATAATTTTAATTCGATTATAATTTTACTCATAAAAATGTTTGATTGCATATTAAATTTGATGTAGAAAGGTGTTTTGAAGTTAATTAAGAGAGAAATTGAGTTTGAGAAGGGATGATCCGAATATATTCAATATTGGGCTCTATTTATAGAAGAAGAAAAAATAAATATGTTGGTAATTTTTTCGGATTGTTTTGAATTTTCTTAATCGAAAATTTAACTAAAATACAGAAAATCATTTTTTCACAAAAAGTAAAAAAAAAAAAAAAAAAGGGGGCTGCTGAAATTCATGTTTGACATGCATTTTTTTCCCACTATTTTTTCCCATAGTGGAAAAAAATGCATGTCACATTGGGTGACAACATATTGCATGTCACCCAACCATTACCAGCAGCCTAACTGTTTGACTGCTATTATTCCACGGAAAAAGAAAATACAGCAAAATGACAACTTAGTCATGGACTCATGGTCTATTCTGCTGTGTACGTGTTTGATTGAGTTGGTATTGTCTATGTTCCCTGTGACTGGACTGTTACTGTGCGGTACTAATTATCATTTCACACTTGTGGGCTAATAGTCTACTCACTTGAATTGGCTCTTATTTGAACCTATGACTGTTCGCCAAATTTGAGAAAAAGAATTACAATGGTTAACTTCTGGTGTATCAGATGTCGGTGAGATAATTTCTACACTCATTTTATAATTCCTATTGACTGAAATTTGTATTTTCACTTTCATTACGCAGTAGTGACAATTCAAATTTTTTGCTTCTCTAGTAGGATGTTCATGTGATGGCTACCATGTTTATCTTTTTCCCTTTTTCTTTTTTCTTTTCCATTCTTCCTACCTGTTTTGCTTTGTTTGAAATATAATTCCTGTGTTGTGTGATAAAGCCTCCAGGAACTGCCGAGTCTCAAGCTCTCATATTTCCTGCAACTGATATTGGAGATTTGAGCAGCCCCAACAATTCAATGATGGACGTCTCAGATCAGATGCTTTTGCCACCAAGTTTTCCAACTTTTGATAGTATCAATCACCCATCTGCTCCAATATCTGTGGACGATATATCGAGTAAAAATCAAGAAGCATCAAGAAGTTCTGGTGCTGGTCAAGTTACTTTCACCCAGTCTTCTTTTAGCGGCGAGTTTGATAATGTTGTCAAGGCTGAAGCACTGATGTCCTTCGCCCCCGAGTACGGGGCTGTCGAAACCCCCAAGAGTGAGGTTTCCTCGGTAATCTTCCGAAGTCCTTATATCCCAAGTTCTAGGAAAGTGGATTCTGCTTCTAAATCAAATAGTTATTTGTATTCTGCAACACCACCTTCTTCTCCATGCTTTGCTGAATCTGATGAGAAGTCTGTAGTTCCAGTGGGTTTGAAAGCATCTACAGAAAAAAATAACACCAGTTCTACCTTTCTGAAATCAAAAAAGCAGCCGTCACATACTGAAAGAGGGAAACAACAAGTGGATGGGAGTTACAATAGCTACTCTAGAGTTGAGGATCGAGTTGAATCATCTCAATTCTCTAATAATAAACCTGTCTCAGATAAAGTGCTAGACTCACAGGGGGAAGATAATGTTCTTCCATCCTCAAGGACTTATCTTGCTACAGAAGTTGAATGCCTTTTGTGCCAAACTTCCATGTGCAGGCTACGACATACACTATTGTCTTCCCGCAACCTTTCACCTTCTGGCTTCATTGGATTGACTGGGAATAATACCCCTAACCAGTCCCATTTTGATTCTAGTAATATGGTGGAGGCTATTTCAAGAAAAACTGATTTGAAAAAGAAAGAAGGCATACCGGTTAGGATAGCTGGTGATATAGATGGAGGAATTCTGGATGGGCCCTCAACTGCTCCTGTAGGAGTTTGGCGATCTGTTGGAATGGTTAAAGGTTCCAAGACAAGTTCCCCAATGGAAGTTTGCCCACCCATAGCACATAATTCATTCATTGATGAAAGCATGCTTTCTTATGGACTTAGACAGCCACTTCAGGAACTCCTTGATGGCGTCGCAATTCTGGTTCAGCAAGCTACTTCATTTGTGGACGTGGCCCTGGATGCTGATTGTGGTGATGGTCCTTATGGTTGGCTTGCACTTCAAGAGCAGTGGAGACGTGGATTTTCTTGTGGCCCGTCTATGGTACATGCTGGTTGCGGGGGAGTTTTGGCTTCTTGTCATTCACTAGATATTGCAGGCGTTGAGCTTGTTGATCCGCTATCAGACAACGTAAGATTTGAACTTCAGAATCTATGGAGAATGAACATTTGAGTTTATATCGTGCTGTCATTTGCCTTTAAATAAGCTTTTGGTTGTCTTTGTAGTGAAGTGTATATATGAAGCTATTTGCAAGCATGTAGAGATAATGTCCATGATATTTGATGGGGGCGAGAATGACTCGTTTTGCTTCACATGCCCACCCTCTGTTTTCTTAAATGCCCTCATCATTTTCAGAAATGATGTGGCTCCATGCTAAATAATTCTAATATGCTCTATTGAATAATATTGAAATATTTCTGCAAGCTCTTGTAGGGATGCATAATCATGATTTAATTATCTTATCTGGACCTTGATGATTAAATGCATGATATTTTTGTTGAGTTTGAGCTTTTTACTCCGATCAGGTTCTCTTTGTTTCATTCTAAGGCTGGAAGATTAGAGGTTCTTTTCAATTCCTAACGTTTTTGGTAAAAGAATAAATGTTGTGCCATATATCTGCCATTTATACCTCAGTTGTGACGGTTTTCTGATAGAAACTGATGGTTCTTAGAAATTGTATTTTATGATTTTCAGGTTCAAGCATCTTCAACGATAAGTTTGCTCCAAACAGACATGAGAGCAGCTCTAAAGTCTGCATTCAGCAGTGTAGATGGTCCCCTATCTGTTACTGATTGGTGCAGAGGCCGTAGCTCATCCAATGAATCAGGAATGACATATGATGGATTTTCTGCAGAATCTACTGCAAGTGCAAGTGAATACCGCGATTCTTCTAGCGCAGTAACTCTAGTTGGAGAGCCCATGAGCCCGTCTTTGTCTTCTGGTCCAGTGTCTTCTCTGAAACGTATGATTTCCAGGTTTCCCTCGAGCTAATTTTTTGTTACCATGAAATACATGTTTACAGTTATTTTGGTTTCTATTTCAGCTGATGGAACCAGAATGAACATGGGCACCAATCTTTCAGAGTCAGACCAGCAACAGTGCTCACGGTCTCGGCACACACTTTCTGTAATCCCATTTCCTTCCATACTTGTTGGGTATGTACTATTCAGATATAACTTTTACTTCAGTCATACCAGTTGCTTTGTCTCTTTGTAAACCTTGTATATATCTCAGTCTGGCTACATGTCTCCGGCAGAGCATTAAATTGTTTGTAACTAGCCTACACAATTGGATGCTCCATTCCTTTTTATGCACATGGCACACACATGTTGAGGTTGATACAAAACAATTGTGTGTTTAGGTGCTGCGCAGAGTTGACCTGGATTTTAGTAAGGGAACAAGTAGTTTGCTTGGAGGGGTTGAATTTCTCTATTAACTTAGCTTATGGTGATTATTTCTGCCACACACTCATCTCCCTCACGCTGAAACAGTTTGTTGTGCATTATGCTAAAACAATGAGTTTTGTGGCCCCTAGAAGTTGTGGTGGAAGACCGGGAGTCACAGAATCTGTTAGTAGTTGTATGGTACAGTCAACTCCATCTACAAGACACATGATATTGGGATTATTTAACATTACCATCCTTGATGCAATTGATAATTTTTAACTCACTCATGAATATCGATGTATCAAATACTATAACTTAGTAGTTTCTGGAGTTATAATCCAATAACTCAAATCTTATTATAAGTTTTATGATCTTGTTGGAACTAAAACTGCTTCTAGTGTGTCGGTGAAGTAGTTGCATATCTGCCTATTCTTGTATGTGGCCTAAATTAACATGGGTGTATTTTCACAAATTTTCCTTGAGCCCGAAAACCTTATGCTACTTATCTTTTCATTCAGCATAATGATACATAATATTCAAGCAATCTTCATTTAAATAATGATTTATTTTTGTTATCTTTGGCAATAGGTACCAAGATGATTGGCTAAAAACGTCAGCTAGTTCTTTACAGATCTGGGAGAAAGCTCCTTTTGAACCATATGCGACTCCAAAAAATGTAAGATTTAAATTGTTAGCTGATCAACATCATGCTGCCTAATTCTGACTTTTCTTTTCCACTGGCATAAATGCCTGTGAATTGATGTTCTACTGATATTCTTGTTCTCTGGTAGATGGCTTATTATGTGGTCTGTCCAAATATTGATCCACTCACCACCGCTGCGGCCGATTTTTTCCTGCAACTTGGAACTGGTTAGTGTCTTTGTCTGATAAAAATGTTTTTTTTTCCTTTTTTTTTTTGTTCATCTGCTTTAGTTTACAGTAAAATAAAAACATGAGATTTTCCTTGTGCAATTTGGTTTTTATGCTGAAAATTTGCATCAAACATCAACGCGGCATCTACTTTGCAATTTTAGTCATCTTCAGGAGGGTTTGTGGGAAACATAAAATTAAAGCACAAGTAGAGTCACATTCTCTTAAGGATGCTCCCCATGACTAATTTCCTCTCAGCAGTGATTGAGGCTATGCCTAACATCTGAACTTTTAAACTGAAAATGAAGCCTAGTATTGCGCATCTTTGGGTACCAGCAGGCGGCTCATTTTAAAGCAGTTTCCTTTCTGTTAGTATGTCAGCTCTAAGAGTCTTGTTCATATAGTTTATTCAGGTGATTACCCTAGTCTTGTTGCACATTGCTTCAATTGCAAATCAGCTGTCATAAAATAATGAATATGGCAAACTCCTTGGCCTCACCTTGCTCTTACAGGTCGATATTTATTTCAAGCAATGATCATGGATCCATTATTTTTTATCCTTTCCAAAAGTAACTTACGATGTACTTATCTGGCAGTTATTTTGAAATAGAAAGTTTTATTAATTTGTTCCTTTTAAATTTCAAAATCACGTTTACATGTTCATGCTTGATGAAGTTGATGGAGTTGGGATTCATTTATGAATGTTAATTTCTGCCCTAATGTCCTATTACAAAAATACCCATATTGAATTCTTTACCATGCTCGACACCCAATGTATTTCCGGAAAATAGTGACAACTCCAATCTTCTAGTTTGTGTTTGCTAGTTCCTAATTATATTGTCCCTTGCATGCGCTTGCACATATTCATGTGATAGACATGATTTAGAAATTTGTGCATTTCAAGCATGAAAATTTATTCTATTTGCACTTTATTCTGGTCTCTCCTTGACATAAGCCATTAAAGGTGACCTGTGTTGCATCTTTGCTGGTCCTGTAACTTGCTCTTTGCCCCTTTTTTTTTCTTAGTGTATGAAACCTGCAATCTGGGTGTACACGCACCACAGGGTCCTGGAAATGAGATGGATATAGATTCTGGGAAATCTCCTGGTTTTGTCCTGCTCGATTGCCCTCAGTCTATGAAGATTGATACGAAGAATGCATCTATGTTGGGATCAATCAGTGATTACTTTCTCTGCCTTTCCAATGGCTGGGATGTTACTAGCTTTCTGAAGACCCTTTCCAAGGTTCTGAAATCGTTGAAATTTGGTTCGTCTGCGACCGTGAACACCAAGGACGGAAATAGTGGATCTTGCACAGTAAGTTGTTCCTTGTGATAAATCACATTTTAATTTTTTTTCCTGTAATGCTTCTTTTCTTCTACAAACTCATGTAAATATCTGGCATTGCTAAATTCTTATACTGGCTTAACTATGCTTCTTGACTATATTATGTTTGCCCTGTTATCATAACGGTGCTCAAGTAGATTTAAATCTGGAGTACACTGCACACACATCATGGAATAACACTGCAGGTTCTCTGGCTTTAGTTTCACAATTGTAGGATGTTAGTTGCCCTTTATACTATAAAGCCCGGGATGATTTTCTTCTATTTTCTCCCAAAGCATGATCTCTTCATTATTTATCATTTTACCTTTCCCTTGCCTTGACATCTATACCCTTGCATGCACTATTATGGTTCTGATTTTAGTTTTGTTTTATGGCATTAGGTAGTGTATGTGGTTTGCCCTTTTCCTGAACCTCTGGCCGTTCTACAGACAGTGGTCGAAGCGTCTGTGGCGATTGGATCAGTCGTTCGATCTTCAGATAAAGAACGGAGATCCATGATTCACACTCTAGTTGCAAAAGCCTTGAGCTATCCTGCAGCTGCAGACGAATCATTCTCAAATGTTCTTACCCTTACGGGGTTTAGTATTCCTAAGTTGGTCTTGCAGATCGTGACAGTTGACGCTATTTTTAGGGTCACTAGTCCTACTCTGAACGAGCTCACCATTCTGAAGGAACTGGCGTTCACAGTTTACAACAAAGCTAGACGAGTTTCAAGAGGAGTCTCTGGTCAGATGGCTCCTCTGTCTATGCCAGGAAGATCTCATTCAGTTATGATGCAAATGGCATCACCTGTTCCTGGAATGTGGAAGGACCCTCGAATGGTGGGACAAAGTGAACTTGATGCAAGCTTAAGACCGGGTACTTGGGACAACACATGGCAAACAGGAAGGAGTGGTGGACTTGGATCGGATACCAATAGAATAGGAGATATTTCTCCTTTGGATGAAGTTCGCTGTTTGTTTGAGCCACTTTTTATACTTGCAGAACCTGGTTCTCTACAAAGGAGATTCTCTCCCTTGCTGGGAAATGGAGTTGATTTGTCCAAGATATTATCGGATGATAGTGCAAGTAGCTTCATGCAAAATTCTACTTCATCAGGCACCGGGGATAATGGGCCTACTTCCCAGCCTGATGCCATGGACTCTGATGGTTTTGGATCTGGTCATCAGAAAGCACCTCCAAGCCTCCATTGCTGTTATGGGTGGACTGAGGATTGGCGTTGGATGGTGTGCATATGGACGGACTCGAGAGGAGAATTGCTTGATAGTTACGTTTACCCTTTTGGAGGAGTTAGTAGTCGACAAGACACAAAGGGTCTGCAGTCGCTTTTTATCCAAATATTGCATCAGGGATGCCAGATTCTTCAGGCTTGTTCTCCTGATGTTGGGAATATTAAACCTAGAGATCTTGTCATCACACGGGTTGGATGCTTCTTCGAGCTTGAGTGCCAGGGTATGCCTTCATTTATTTATTCTGCTAACAATCAAATAATTTCTCTCTCTATTTTTCAGTCTGGCTTGGTCATGGTTCATTGCCAACACCTTGCTTTCTTGTCTACTTTGCTCTGACGTGTAAAATTTTGGTTTGCTGGAAGTTATTACCCCATATAGTAGAGTCTGAAGTCCTTTATACCTCAAGGATTAAATATTTAATATCATTGCAACTCAGAAGGCAATGTGGAAATTATGTGTTATGTGCTAGATGAGTGCTAAAGTAGATAGAGGCTTCAGTATCAATGTACTTGGTGGTAGGTAGTTGGCTTACTTTTGCTAACAAGATGCAGTCCTATTTATACAGACGCTGTTGCTTATATATTAACTTGATTCATGCCTATTTATGATCAAGGCTGTTGGTTGTTGTTAGGTCCGGTTTTGAATTTTTGTGGCTATGCTGTTCACTTGCTCTTGATATTATCTTAAGAAAATTTCTTTCTGTAGAGTGGCAGAAGGCTTTGTATTCTGCTGGGGGTTCTGAGGTTAAAAAGTGGTCTCTGCAACTGAGACGATCTTTCCCAGACGGAATACCTTCTACTAGCAACGGAACAGATGTGGGATTAATGCAAGATCGAAATCTTCCGTCTTCACCAAGTCCAGTGTATACTTCACACTCTAAGACATTCATGAAAGGTGGAATGGGGCAACCTTCGTCCAGAAAACAGCTAATGAGTGGGCATGCAGCTTTGGACAGTTCAAAGGGCTTGCTGCAATGGGTGCAGAGCATTAGTTTTGTTTCAGTTTCAATTGATCATTCATTGCAGTTGGTGTTCCAAGCAGATTCAACATCTTCTGGTGCGTACCTTTTGGTATTTGTGAAAAGATTTGTCATACTAAATTAATTTTTTCTTGGTTTAGTAGGAGCATGTGCTAGTTTTTTCTTTTTCTTCTTTTTGCATATGCTGCAGTACTAGACTCATAAGTGGAACCATTTATCTGGAGTGATCCTACATCTTTATACTTTTAGGAGTAGTAATTGTTTGTCACTTGTGAGTGTATACTGAGGACACCGAGTCTTACCGACACTCGGTCATTATATTAATGAGACAAAATCACCTTCTGAATTAGAGGGATCTATCTAAGTGTTTGATGAATAAGATTACCTTATGCATATCTTTAATTTTCACCATGACCGATATTAGTCTTTTGCCAGTTTGTCAGAGTTCGAATTTTTTCATGCTTTCTGTTTAATGTTAGGGGCTGTTGCCGGCTGTATTTCACATGATTTCATTTGTTTTTCACCTGAGAATTTTCTGTATATTTTCAAGAAATTTGTAGTAGTCAGCTGCAAAATTTGTGGCTTAGTTTAATGGTTCAATTAGCCTATGTTTAAATCCTAATGTTAAATTGTTACATAACTGCAGGGGCAAGTCAAGGAAGTGCTGCATCGACCCAATCAAACTACCTTGAAGGCTACACGCCCGTGAAGTCCCTTGGCTCTGCTTCTGCTTCCTACATTCTAATTCCTTCACCAAGTCTCCGCTTTCTCCCCCCCACCGTACTTCAGCTCCCGACATGTCTCACAGCCGATTCACCTCCCCTTGCCCATCTTTTGCACAGCAAAGGGTCCGCAATCCCCCTTTCCACCAGTTTCGTTGTCTCAAAAGCTGTACCTTCCATGAGGAAAGACTCTAGGAGCTTCTCAAAAGAAGAATGGCCTTCGGTTCTTTCCGTTGGATTAGTGGACTATTACGGAGGTAACAGCTTCAACCAAGAAAAAGCAACTAAGGGTGGGAACAAGCAAGCAGGAAGGGGTATGGGGTCCGATCCAAAAGATTTTGAAGTGGAAATGCATGTTATACTTGAAAGCTTAGCTGCTGAGCTTCATGCTTTGTCATGGATGACAGTAAGTCCAGCATATATGGATAGACGAACGGCTTTGCCATTTCATTGCGATATGGTTTTGAGACTAAGAAGGCTTCTCTATTTTGCGGATAAGGAGCTCTCCCGGCTTCCAGAGAAGGCTCGGGTTTAAGGAGGAGGGTAACTTCATGTACATGTAAACTGCCTAAATTGTGCATGCATAGTCTGTCACAAATTTTTGGTATAGCATGCTGGTTAGCAGCTTTCTGTTGTGCAATGTATTTCGCGGTGGTACATAATTATAACTTCCCTTCCGCGAAAGGATGTGGTAGCAGCGACGACATGTTGTTGATCATCAGAATAGATATATGACACAGTCAGGTTAGCAGGTAGGTTTTAAGAGTAGCAACACAGCACCTGCGCGAAGCTGTATATACACAATTTTTATCGCACCAATGTTGACATTTTAGGAGCATCGAACTTTTGTATTTCCAGCCTGGACAGTTATGAGGTTAGAGATTTCAGCAAGGCTCTTCTACATAACCTTCTTATTGCACCCTTAATTTTACATATTATTGATGATTTTATCTTTTCTCATGTACGGCCAATGACAACAATTTGGAGGGTCATTTGGCAATAGGCGTACTAACATACTTGAAATGAAATGTACGATATCGAACTCAAACATATTATGAAAATTGATGTTCGAACCTAAATACATTATACTAGCATCTTCTGTAAATGGAGAATGTGAGGGATTAAGGTTAATGTTAACAGGGTTCAAATGAATAAGATTAATTCTGCATCGATAATGGAAACACGATAATGAATAGGCCACCAAATTCGAAGGCAGTGAGGCTGGAAGTGCCCTGTGAAATATTTGACGATGGTGCATCTTATGAAGAGTAACCGGGTTCGAAATTCTTTTGCTCAATATCTTTTATTTCAGGACCCTGTGTAACATTCAAGATTGCTTTCGAAAAATATGAAACAAGGTCCGATCCGATTGGGAATGCCTGCACAAAATCAATCAATACTTTATCATTTCAAGCTTCTTTTTGAACTGATGCATTCACAAGTGAGAAGGAGATCATCGAATTAATGAGGAACTTACGCATGATGGTATTCTTCAGCAGATGCATCGTCTCTAAGCCTTGATGCACTAAAATGGAGCTGGTCAGTTAAAAATTGTTTCATGAAAGAAGCCCCCTGGTAACCAATGTAGTAATTATCTGAGAACGCGAATTTCAGTTGATCTGCTGTCAAAATCGCTGATAAGTTTGCAGTGTAGCTCTGCATTAGTATAGTTGCCATGAACATCCAAGACAGAAACACGAAAAGAGACCAATGGTTCGACACCTTATCACCTGTGTTGTGCAAACAAAGTAAAGCAAATTAACCAAACATACGTACCAATTAAAACACAGCGGAATCAAGTAGGAGAATCAGACATCACCGTATAATTGAAGATGAGAAGAAATATTACTTGCAGGGAAAGCAAGAACGACTAATGGAGATGGATTCATATGATCTTCATTATCTACCCTGGGAGTGTGATCTACCTGAAGGTGATCATCCTGTATCTCATGATCTCTACGAATTGCACGGTTTCTGGTCACTCGACTTTCCATCAAGTAGAGGGTGAGTCCTACCCAAATGCAGGCTGCAAGTATTACCAACCAGAGGCCTGATAAAGATCCAAATGTCAAATGGCTTCTGATTTGTAACCACTATCGCTTTTCTTCCCATGTAAAGCAGTAGAGTATCCTAGCCCAGAGTTTTCCACAGCAATCGCAAATGAAGTCACTGCATCATAAGCCCATAAACCACAAACATTAAGCTCTGCAGTCAACATGTTTTTTTTTTTTTTTTTTTTTTTTTTTTTAATAAACAGAAAGAAGACAGTTCTGCAAATCAATATAAATGAAAGTTCAAATCTCACACATCAAGTCTTAGTATTCTACAGCAGCAGCAGCAACCAAGTATGATATGATCGATCATTGTTTTGAGGCCTTAACTACCAAAATCTGTCTCTTTTTTTGGAGATATATATTATTCATGTTTCAAGTATGAAATTATCCAACAAAAATGATTTGTATCGGAAATGAAAATCATTTCATGTCCTAAATATTAGGTTATGAATGAAAAAAGTAAAACAAAATCTGATCGGTAATTAATTCAGTACCCAAAATCTGATTAGTTAGTTACCTGCAGGATTAGTGGATTACCCATCATGCGGCCTGCAGAATAATAAAGCTTATGAATCTTTCACCATCACAATCAATTAATCCATCAACTTCTTCTTCTTTAACTAAGAAATGCAAATTGAGAAAAATGGCACACAAATTATATATGGATCGATCTCCACCAGAAGGTCAATAGGTACAGACGCAAGTGCAAATTCAACGGAGATTACCTTCATCGTCTGAATCATCATCATCACCTTCATTGTCTTCAATCTTCATTATCTCATCACCTTCTTCTTCACCTTCTTCATCTTGCGGCCTGGAGTAGTAAGGCTTATAGTCAATTGTAAGTGTAAATTGATCATTACCATTGTTACTGTGTTGTTGTTCCAGTATTCTCTTTGCAGATCTAACAACACTATTGCAGCAAAACAACTCGATTGATTCAAGTGTCATTGATTCTCCAAAAACTTCTTCTGGGATTTCCTCCAACTTCTTCATACCTATAAGATACAAATGCTCAAGGGTAGGGAAGTGATGAGAACACTCCTCTTCTGTTCTCCACCTCACTAGATCACAGTTTATGATTTTCAAATATTTGAGGCTCTGAAACTCCCCTTCACTTGTGCTCCACTCTTCACCACCCTTGAAACCATTAGAAAATATCTCCAGAATTTGAAGATTTGGCAATGAACCAATGAGTGTCATACTTCCCCAAGGGATCTCACAAAACGATAGACTCAGCTCTCTGATGGAATCAGGAAACATCTGATGACTCTTCAGCTTTATTCTTGGTGCAGAAATCCTCAATGTTTCAAGTTTATGACACCGGACCATGTTAGGAATAGGAACACGGTTAACTGAACGTCTATTATCAATTTTCAAATGCTTAATATTTGGAATGCTGTTAAGCACCTTATCACTCAAATCTTCTACTCCATCAAGCATCTCCAATTTTTCAAGCACAAACTCCGAACTGGGAGGC
>JAQRGC012305911.1:0-15372 GCA_028659135.1 Plantago lanceolata | reverse complement strand
CTGAACACCACTGAGATCCTTTATCTCACACTCTTTTTTCCACTACCTTCCTTGTAGGTGATCAAGCGTAGGATGTCCAGCGACGAGTGTTGGGATTTGGGGCTTAGTCTTTACGTGTTTTTGAATAAAAGCCTAGATACATTTTTGCACTATGTTGACTGTTGGTTTTTCTTTACTCATTCTCGCATGGATTTTGAAGTTGGTTTTTGAAACTCGTTAATTAATCGATTGTTATTCAAGTTTATTTTCCGAAAATCGTATTTTAAAGTTTGACCGATTGACCGTACCGTCCTTGTGGAGGCAAATGGGTCTCTTGAAAAGACATGGAAGGAACTAGATGAACTTGCTGTTAGGCAACAACATTCCCACAGTGATGTGGTTGATATGTTATTTAGCTTCAAGAAGTTCTTTTTTGAGAAACTGTTGCATACCCGATCGGAGGCTGTGAGAGACTTCTTGGACAGCTATTCGTATACACACCTCGAGAGTGTGACTTATACGAAGGCCAGAGAAGAAGGTTTTAACTCAGCTATTGGTCAACTCCAGAAAGATAACCTTGCTCCTGCAATTATCGATTTGGCCAGTGCAGGTATCCGAATGGAAGACACACCGACCGGTGATATAGCTTGGGGTACTCCCTGCGTGTTGGATGATGACCTGGCATCAGATGAATTTGTTCGTCTTGTTAGAGAAGAGGACGAGGATTTCAAGTACTCTGATCATGGTCCTTTTCTTCCACAGTGGGCAGGTGACATGATGAGGACTTTCTATATGTCCCCTTTCTCTGAATTTGAACTAGAAAATCAAGTCTGGCTATCACTCCCGGGTC
Organism: Plantago lanceolata; assembly: GCA_028659135.1. NCBI lineage: Eukaryota > Viridiplantae > Streptophyta > Magnoliopsida > Lamiales > Plantaginaceae > Plantago > Plantago lanceolata. Next base: position 14,543 of record JAQRGC012305911.1, on the reverse strand, counting down.
CTTGTCGTGGTTACCCCCTAGACTGGAACCTATTCGATGACGTCAAACAAAGGGCTCTTGAATCGTCACCTCCTCGACAAGGTACCTCTAGAATCAATTTTGGTAATGATGACGTCAATCGCCTCACTTGTTTGAAGGATGGACCCCAAAAGATGACTAGGTGTCCCTTGGTTACAGACGAAACCTTTAAGTCTCCGAGAAGAAACTCTGTTTGATATTCATTCTTTATTTGTAATCGACACATCTTTTCTTACGTGTACTCGGACAGAATTACATTTTTATCTTCTTGCTATCCTTGCTTCTCTTTTATAACTCATGGATTCGACCGATTAGTTATAATTTCAATATGTCATAGTTGACGTAACTATATGATATGCACTCGTCCTGATTGGTTGGCGTAACCTAATCGGATATTCTTGTTTTATTTCTACAGTTGTCGTAACTATAAAATTTTTTGTCATTTGGGAATTGAAAAACTTCATATCAATAGAACCTTTTTGAAACAAAATCTGGGCTACAAAAGAATTCTGCCTCTATTGAATCATAATGAAAAGGTACCCTGACGGAGGGTTACACTTTTGTTTCAAAATTTTTGTTTTAGGAATGCCCTGACGGAAGGACTCCTCAGAATGTACCATGTCGGAGGGATTTCATTCGTAGAATTCTATGCATCGACCACTCTGACGGAGAAGTAGCTTCAACAATAGAACTTTCTTAGGTTCTTCGCGTTCCATGGTCTTGGCACTGGTTTACCATCCATTTCCTCAAGCTCGTAACTCCCATTGTTCTTGCATTTGACAACTCGAAAAGGGCCTTCCCATTTGGGCTCCAGTTTCCCGACATGTCTCTGGACTGAAACCTGCCTCAAGACTAGGTCACCCACTTGAAATTCTCGATTACAAACGTTCTTATTGTAAGCACGAGCTACAGCAGCTTCATATCGGAGGATATTCACGCGAGCACTAACTCTCTTCTCGTTTAAGAACTCGAGATCCAGCATACGCGCATCAGCATTAGTTTCAAACACAAACACACACTCATTAGTCATTACGCGTATAATCATACACCACCCACTCTATCAAAAACCCAATTCAAACTCAAACACTAATAAAAAACTCATCTCAACCCTTAAAAACATTTACCGTACTATTCATAACTTGCTGATACGGTCACAAACCTACAAACCCAACTCTAACCCAATCAGTCTGTAACATCCCAATCCATTAATCCATTCAACACATTCTCCGAAACATCATCTTAAACATAAACTAAATGTAGAATTCATACAAATTCTATTCGAGGGTTTGATTTGATAGAACGTTAATTCTCGAATTAATTTTTTTTTAGTAAACCTCAAAAAACCCAAAGCCGGACCGATTCGCGGGCTAGTGAAGGCGAATTACGTGGTGTTCGATTCGATCACCACACCCACCCACCCCTGTACTAACAAGTAAACAACCCGATGAACCCAAATGTGCATACATCAACGGTTCTCTGATTTCTCACTTTACATTTAATAATGGAGGATTCCTCTTTCTCTTTTCCTATGCAATTTTAGTTTTCCCTTTTTTCTCTCCCATCTTCTCTCTCTCTCTCACATGGATTGAAAATTAATTCCTGCGATCATCTACACCGAGCGAGCTAGGGTTTTGCAAGCTTAGCCTTCGACGCTATTTGCTTCTCCAATTTCTAGGGTTTTACTTCGCCCGAACAAACCAATTCCATCCGTATTTAGCCAATTCCTTGGCCGAGCCTGGTTTCAAGCTTGTCACTCAGGGATTGCTGCTTGAGGTTTCTGCCGCTCGTTTTCGTTGAGGTAGGAAGTGGAATTGTGTGATTCTGGATCCTTGATTCTGATTTACTTGGTGGATGTGTTTGGCATTAGGTTTGTTGATTAGGTTTGTTAATTGTTGCATAATTAACTGTTTCTGTGTACGGTTTTGTTTGCCAAGCATTTCAGCTTTAGAAACTTAGGGGTAACTGGACGTTCATTAGGTTTGCTGGGGGAGTTGTGTCAAGTAGATTTTGACATTGTTAGCAGAGAAAGGTGGAACTTGGGAGTGAGGTAGATGACTTGGTCTGTTTTTTTTAACCAAATGATGTTACTGACTGACTTATGGAAAGATTTTGGGTGATGATTGATCATTTATTTGCTAACCTTGTAAGAGTGTGGCTGTGCTGCCTAGACACTATTGTTCTTTGATGGTTTTCGTTATTCAAAATCGATAAAACCTTATGGGAGCTTTCTAAATGAGCTACTAAAACTCTGACTGGGCACTGCTTCAGTTTTAGGGAATTTTCTGTTTAGTCACCGAGTTTCCAGACTTCTAAAGTTTTCGAAAGGTTCCAGAAGGATTCCGGTGATGGCATTTTGAAGTTAAGCAACTTGTTGCTTTTCTTGGGTGATCTAATGATGAATAAAATGATGAAACATGTAAATGCCTTTACCTTCAGTGTTCAGTGCTGATGTTCTTGTTAACTTTCTTCTTTTGGAAAGTTAATCTCGGCAATTTGGTTTTAATAACTTATGGTAAACTCAATATCTATTGAGCTGTAGATCCATGAGCTCTTTCATGTAAAGTGTCTAGATTCACACGCGTAACAAAATTTTACCCTTTTGTTTGATTAGATTCAAACTGAATACTCTTTTAATTTATCATTTGCCACTATGGTGTATTACTTGATTTATTAGAAGTATTTTGATCTGCACTGGGGAATGGGGATATATGTTCTTGTAGCTCAACAGTATTGCGTATTCTGTTCTCTTTTCTATGGCAGGAAAATTTGGTTTATTTCACACTTTAAATCAGTACAGTAGTGTTTTAGAGCTGTTTTAAGGTGATTTGAATTTTAATATAGCTAATTTATCCTGTACAAAGTGATTTTTCGTAATGCTTGGATTATAGGTCCGAATGAAAATTGCTTTATGGCGATAGTATACTCATTTTTCCTGTGATATTCAGTTACTAAAATTTGGACTAGAAATCATCTATCGACTATCACATGCTCCTGCAAGCTTTGACAATCTTGCTTATATGGTTCAGTAGACATAAGAATCATTTTGCCTAATAAATATTCTCGTCAAGCCATCAACTATTAAGATCGATGCAAACCAACATTAAGATTGATTCTAAAGTTGCTTAACTGCCTCAAATTTGAAGTAGCTAACCAATCATTATAAATGATATTCATGATCAAAAAATGACCTGATGGTGGAGAACTGGAAACTCTTACTATAAAAATTTGTTATCCTAATATATTTGGTGAGATACATGAACCAACGATATCTTGGTCGGTTGAGTACAAGTAGCCAGTCCTATTCACATGCTTTTTATGGTCAAGTAGTTAATTGTACAGTGTCGTAACCTATATGTTGTTTTGTACAACTTCTAGCCATTTTTTCTTCCCTGCCATGTATAATTCCTGTTCTACTAAGAAAATTTAGACTTGTTTGTAACCGCATGGCGAGGCTAGCTAAACCATTTTGTTTCTGCAAAGTGATCAATCCTTGATGAGTATGAGTCTCAGAAACACCGCACATAATACGGTGTTGTCTTCTAAATTATTTATGTGGAGAGAAGAATAGGTTGGTGGAGACAAACATAATACTTTGATCCATGGCATTCATCCGAACTAGTCGCACCGCCTTGGAAGTCTTATCATATTTGTGTTGTAGTTTCAGGCATTAAGTTACTTTATAATTTGGCTGCTAGTATACCCAGTATGTGGTCTTAAGTAGTGCACTGAATGCTTTCGATTGGATTTGAATGACTGTCAGGATGGACCTGAATGCCTCCCCTGAACCGGAAGAGGATGAAGTGTTTCCTGAGATGCAGTCTGAAGAAGATAGTGTGCCAGAGGAACATGTTGAATACAATGAGGATGTAGAGCAAGGGGAGAGTGGTGTTCAGATTCTTCGCCGGGTATCTATCTATCTTATTGTGTAATATTCAAGTATTCTGCTGAATATCATTTTTTCTGCTTGTTTTATGTTATGTTTCAGATATATGCAGGTTTCAGTGTTTTGAGATTGTCTATAGACTGCTAAAAGTCTTGGTTTAGGAGATTAGAGCCATGATAATTCTTGTATAACATGTGATATGTTGTTTCTCTCCATTAAATAGTAAAAGAGTACTTTAACAAAGGTAAGATTAAAATTCCTACTCCCTCCGCCCCGGAAAAATTGACCCAATAGGGTTAGCACGCAGTTTAAGGAGAGACATTTAAATATTAAAAGAAATGAAAAGGCTAGTGGGGTATGTTATTGGTTTTTTAACGGAAATGTATTTGTTGAAGTGAATGTGATGGCAAAAATTGTAATATTGTGGTAAAAAGTACTGTTTTTATGTGTGGGGTAGTTTCCTCTTCTGGTAATAGGTAAAGTCTTGTGGGATGCCCAAAAAAGTGAAGCAGGTAAAGTTTTTTGGGACGGAGGTAGTATGATCTACACTTTAACAAATGATACTAATATTCGTATAATCGTATGTAATATGTAATATGAAGTAAATGACATGGTTAGTGAATTGCACTGGTAAATTGATCTTGAGTAATGATACTAATTGGCCTGACTAACAAGTTAAAGTTATGCATTATGGAATCTACCATGATACTGATGGTATGGTGCATGTTTTTTACCCGGTGGATTTTTTTATGCTGGTTACCCTTATTCTGTGTCTTTTCCATAAGATATTAAGCTTTCAACTTTGATGGGTTCATCCACCTGGACTCATACTATTGTAATCAGAAACTATTTTGTTTTTCTTCCATGCTTAGTTGCTGAATAAGGTATATTGCCACTGTATCTTTGTGCTTACCACATATGCTGATATTGGTTACGTGTTTTTCTCTTGCAAGTATTATGCAATTTAGGCGGTGCTCGCATGTTACTCTCTGATCAACATTAGTTCCCTATTTACCAACTCCCTCAAAATTAGTTCTGTGCATGCCTTGTCTACCTGCATAATATTCAGAAAACTCTTTGTTACTTCAGTTGATGGGGTTCAAGTATGCTTTCTTACTTTCTATGGATTTCTTAATTATCTTCCATCAGGAGCGTGAAGAGAGGATTCAACAGATGAGAAGACATAGACCCGATGACAGACAAGCATATAGGTATCAGCCACCTCAGTATGATGATGGGCACCAGATTAAAAGACAGAGAACTACCAGTAAACTACCTCCAGGTAAATAAGTCGGAGACTAAAGCATATAATCTTAGAACCTAATGGGACGGAGAGAGTATAAATTTTGGTACAACTTCTTCGTTATTATTTGATATTTTGGAACAAATTTAATAGTAACGTAGTGTTCTGTATAGGACTATAACAGAAGTAAAATAAATATAATAAAAAACTCTGAATACCATGTTATTGTGCATCATTTTGGTTTTTTGTGTCTCTAGTCTCTATGCCTTCGACCTCTAGTTTTTTTTTGCATATTCCTGTACGTCTTCTGACTGCATGAATGTAGTTAATACTTTGTAATAAGCCTTAAGGAGTAGTTAATATATGTTGTAAAAGTAAACATTAGTAAATAAATTTCTTTACCGAACCATACACTTGTCGCCTTACCAGCACACATGCAAATTTTGCTTATGGGTTGTCTGTTTATTTTAGATGTAAAGGTAAGTGTCAATCAACGTTTCTATGCTATGTAGCAATTCGTTCGCTATTCAGAAGTATAGCAACAAGGATGTAAAAGTGCGCCTTACCAGCACACATGCAAATTTTGCTTATGTGTTGTCTGTTTATTTTAGATGTAAAGGAAAGTGTCAATCAACGTTTCTATGCTATGTAGCAATTCGTTCGCTATTCAGAAGTATAGCAACAAGGATGTAAAAGTGCGAATTAACATTTATGTGCTATGTAGCAATGGGTGCTGACTGCTGATGTTTGGAACTATATCAAAAAGCATGTACAAGATCACAACATATCATCATACATCAGCTATTTGTGCAAATTATAGTCAATAAACAACTAAAACATGTATTTTGATGATACCTTCCTAGGTTATCAGAGTGAAAATAAACTTGGGAGTTTCCAATATAGAAACACAAACACAACGATGAACTAATCTCTTCAAAACACAACTTGTTTGATAGTTGAAGCTCACCATTCTAGGTTCTCATAGTCGCGGTTAACTAATTAAGTTCAATCTTTTTCATCTACACCATCATAGTTGTATAATATTCCATCACTGCTGAGTGCGGCTCGTGTTCTGTTTACTGCCTGGGCATGCACGATTTTTTCTGTTAAGGGTTTAACTTTTCAGGCTTCTGATATGATTGATGCTAATCTGTAAAAAATGTAACACATTTTCTCAGATAAAGCCACTTCAGTAAAACCCATGGCTACTAGTGACACTAGGCAATTTATTGTTGCTAGGGATTTGACAACTAGTGTTACACTCACCCTTGTGATATTGGTGATTTTCCCCGAGAAAACTGATAATACTCTTTGATATGTATGTAAACATTGTGTTCTTCTGGCACAGCTCATTTGAACCGGTTTTTATTCCTACCCCCTTTTCTCTTGTTCGTGTAAGTTATATTTTTCTTGTATGGCAGGCTGGTTGGATTGTCCAAATGCAGGTCAGGAAATTGCGGGTTTTTTGATCCCTTCAAAAGTTCCATTAGGTGAATCTTTCAATGACAGCATTCTTCCGGGCAAAAGATACTCGTCTAGGCAGGTGATCCACCAACAGAGAGTTTTAGGAAGAAAGGTCAGTAAAGGAACTACCGATATGAAAGTGTGAGTGAGTGTGTTACTGAAATACGAGATGGCTATATTTTTGTATGTCTGGTTACGGTGGGTACAGTTAATTTTCTGAACTCCATATTACTTGCTCTAATAGATGTTATGTTACTCGCATATGCAATATACAGAATTGGGAAAAATTCTTAGGTAGGCTAGGTCTACCACTGAATTATAGACAGTGTAGCTGTAAATATTCCATTCACTTGCTAATCGCATTAACCAAAAAATAATTCAATTGACAAGTGAGTTAAACATTTACAGCCTCAATAGACCTGGTCTACCTAACAATTTTCTGAAAATTGAGGTATCATCATCTCTTGCTTTTAAATCTCAACCCCTCTGTAGACAATACCACATAAATATTCTTTCGTTCAGAATTCCATACAGGATTCAATGTCTTGAACGAATAACTGTAATGTTGCTGAAGCTGGCATTCTTGAGCCTATTTTTGTTTTCACTGACTTTTACATTGATGATAAATGTTTAAGTCGCTATGAAGTTATAAGAACATTTCTATTTTATTTGCATAATCATCAGTTTTTGGGTTGTGCGTGTGTGCCTGTCAATGCGTGTTTTTTCATCTCTGCCTATTTAAAGTCATGGCCAGAAGGTAGATATAACTTTTGCATCGAGTACAACACAAAATGATAATATAAGATATAGTGGGGGACTGCTCTGGGCCCGGGAGGGAGGGTGGTGGTGGTGGTTAAAAACTGGCATGTCATTTTCTACATTGCTGCTAGACTGTGTAATGGCTTGACTAGAGGCTTTAGTTCCACCTTTGTATAATCTATTTGGTGTCCCTCTGTTCAACGCTGACTAGCGTCTGATAAGTTATTAATTCTACCTTTTAGAGTTTCAGAGATGTTTACCATGGCTAATAAATGACTTTCACAGCTCGGTTTGGTGATTGATCTTACAAATTCCAGTAGATACTACTATGTGAATGAATGGAAAAAAGAAGGTATTAAGCACGTCAAGGTAGGCTACCGAGACCCTCTACCTCTTTTAATGATTATAATTTATAATCTTACTTTTCTTTTCAATTTCCTTATTTAAATTCTGCAGCTCTAATCATTTGCGTTTTGTTCAGATTGCTTGCAAGGGCCGTGATTCAGTGCCTGAGAATGAGGATGTCAACAAATTTGTTTACGAGGTACATCTGTTCCTATATAATTGTATTCTTTAGTGCCACTTTGTATTTCTGGGCCATAGGAAGTAGAATGGTTCTTCTGGACCATGCCTGGTCTGTTGTGCTAAGGTTCATGCGAATTCGACTCATGTTGGTGACAACATTGCCAAAATGTTCATGATTACTACTTAAGACTGAGTAGTGATCATCAAGACTATGTTGAACCCTCTGTTCACACGTAAGATTTTGTATGAGCAGTGCTGATCTGTTCCACTGTAAGCTAGGGATTTTTGTGATCATGTACAGAATTGTGAAAACTGAAAAGTGGGGTTGGTGTTATTTGAAGTATCATCAAAAGTTCCATTTACCTTTGTCCTGCAAAAGGCAGGGGTGTCTTTGGTTGAATGATATTACTTTCCCTACGTAATGAAATTATAGATGTACATGACATTCACATCAACAATACAAAATTTCATAAATATGTGCTTTGCAAGCATCCCCTGCCTACTTGATCAAATATCAATAATATTATTTATAGCAACATTTGTTGGCTTAAGTGTTAAAGGGCTTGAGTTCACTTAAGAAAGGTCTTGGGTTCGAAACTTGAGAATGTAAAAAACGCCGCTTGGACACCCCCTCCCCCCCTCCAAAAAGGGGTCCGGCAGCGCTCGGCTGGATCAGTCGTATGTAGTGGATATTGGTGGGAAACGAAAAGAAAAATTAGCTAGATGAGGACTAGAAAGAATTCAAGTAGAGATAGCGTGAACTAGTAGTCGGCTTTACTTTAGTCTTGAATGGTTAGGGACTAGAAAGCATTCAAGTAAATTAGCTAGATGAGGACTAGTAGTCGGGATACGCTGGCTCCTGCATGTAATTATCATTCATTTGTTTTCTTATACAACACAAAATTATACTCGCTACATTTAATATGAAGCACAAAGTATATAGGGCAATTTGATTTCAATTATGCAAAAACTCTGTGTAACTACCTATTTTGGCAGTCATAGACTCTCATAGCCACCTGGGTGCCTTCCGTTAAGATAACATATTATTGATTACTCATTTTGTAAAGCAAACTGCCTCAACAGTCTCTTCCTTATCACATATCCAGTATTTTTTCTGTAAGTAACATTTAATGTTCTAATACTTCTCTGTATACGAAAATTTGAATGTTTTTATTGTTTTTCTGTCTTATACGTCAGGTGACACATTATGTTGCCCGGAACCAGAAGCCAAAAAAACATATCCTTGTTCACTGCACACATGGGCATAATCGCACAGGATACATGATTGCACACTATCTCCTGCGTACTCTCCCTATATCTGTTACTCAGGTCAGCTTACTGTCAATAATTTTGTGTCTTTGAAGTACAACATCAACAGGTGAAAAGTTGACCCTTTTTTTTTTCCTTGTAGGCAATTAAAATATTTGCTGATGCACGCCCCCCAGGGATTTACAAACCTGACTACATTGATGCCTTATACAATTTCTATCATGAGAAGAAACCTGATATGGTTGTCTGCCCTTCAACCCCTGAGTGGAAAAAATCTTCAGAACTTGATTTGAATGGAGATGCGATGCCAGATGACGACGATGATGATGGGGAGCCTGTAGCTGCTGTAGAGGTATGATGTTTCTGCTTTTCTTTCTTGCAGTTATCTTTAGTGCTGCTTAATTGATAGAATTCTTGACTTTAACACCATTGCAGCGTCAAGCTAATGGATGATGTTTGATTTTGTGCATTTTCATAGTAGGTCTCACACTTTTTGTTGCAATGTTTCAGGAGAATCACGAGGCGCAGTTGGTCCTGACAAATGATGACATATTGGGAGATAAAATCCCTTACGATCAGGAAAACCTGTTTCGGCAGTTCTGCTACCAGTCATTAAAGTTACCTGCAGTGGTCCTGATTTCTAATATGATTTCCCTTATTTTCTTGTGTAATTTACTGCATGCATGCAGATCCATTCTGATTTCTTTCTGTGTATGATTTATTATTTTCTTGATCTGCAGGGCAGAGGAGCTCCACAATTTCCTGGTTCACACCCAGTTTCATTAAATAGGTTTAATTTGCCTTCTTTCCTGATTTCTGAAAGTTTTCTAGTTTGGATATCACATGTTCTTATATGTTCATCCTCAATTGTACATGTACACCTACCATGTTTTTCATATATTATGAGATTTATTTTATAGAAGTTTAGCAGGAACTAGTTCAAACAGTTGAAGCATGATCTGTAAGTTCTGAAAATATTTTTTAGGTAATAGTAAGTAACCATTTATACTAATTGCGACAGGGGGGTAGTTAAAGGTTGGGGACTCTTTTTTTTTTCATTCCTTCATATCTTAACCATGTTTTGGGAAAATCTGGTACTTTTGGAAAAGACGGGAAAAATTAGGAAAGAATATAATTTCCAAATAAGTTTCACTAGTATCACATTCAATATCCCTTCTTTCTCTCCAAGTACAAAAAAACCCTAATATGTTACATCTGAATCAAAATGAGTCTTTAATTTTGTGTCGCCTCCTAGGATTAAAACTTCAGTTTAAACTTTTTCTCACCAAAGATGAAATATTTTTCATTTCCATCCACATCAGTGTTTGGTGTTGTTTAAGGGAGCGTTTAGTTGGATATATTATGTTGGATTAGTCCATATAGTGATTCGTAATATGATTTAATCTGCATTTAGTAGAGTCTATTGAATTTCAGGCCAATGCATACTTATATGTCGGGGCCATATACAAGTTGTATTACAAATCCTGCACTCCAGGCCATGTATTCGTCATTAGGGGTTTATATGACTCATATTATCTAAAACATGTCCTAATATGGGTTTATATAATATTAAATACAGGTTTATACTTCATATCTCCAATTACTGGAGTCATGCTACTAAACGTCTTAATTTATTTATGAGTGACTACTGTGTACTGTGTGAAAGAATTTCAAGATATCAGGGATGGCAATTTTTTTTCTGTTTTTATGGGGTTTCTCATACACGACACATTGAATGGGTATGGAACCTACCTGTTTAGACAAATTTGGTATAAATGGGTTAATCCTCATAGTAACCATTTGGAATGGATCAAATATTGGCTATAAATTGGGTAAACTTTTGTCCATTTTGAAGTCTTAAAATTTGACTAAATTCCATTGTATTTGCATCCTTGCTTCCTTATTTTGTTTCAGTGGGTCAAACTTTAGCCCATTAAGTTTCACTCATATCCACCCATCACCCACCTGCGTAATACCCATTTCAGCGACTAAATATTGTTCTTACCCTAGTACAACCATTTGCCACCCCTACTCACAGACATTGCAGTACAGTGTGAATTTGGAAACCTACAACGTCGAGACTTTCATCAAACAGACCCTTGTGCTACTAGAGTCAAAAGAAGCATTATATGCTTATGTGGTTGACAGGGTTAAGTCCTATGTTTGGCGAATTACATTTTTCTGAACATGAGAGGAGTGTTACCTTTTGTGATTCTTTGAAAACAGTATATCACATGGAATGCTTTTCACGTTGATTAAAGAAATTGCTTTATCTCTTAGTATTCCTTGAAGTTGAAATTTCTTTTATGCTTATTATCCGTCTTATAGATTAGTTTATTGTTCATCATCCTTGCACAATATAATTTATGATCCTTATCTACTGCCTCCAGGGACAACTTACAATTGTTGAGGCAACGTTACTATTATGCGACATGGAAAGCTGATGGTACAAGATATATGATGTTAATCACATTGGATGGTTGTTACTTGGTTGATAGGCATTTTAATTTTAGACGGGTCCAGATGAGATTTCCTCTCAGGCATGCTACTGAAGTATGCATCTGTTTATCCAACGCCTAAATAACTCGAACTCTTAAGACAGTATATCTTGTTCTTATTCATATTTTTGAATGCTCTTCTTCTCCAGAAAGGAATGACTGACAGGTTCTATCATCATTTCACTTTACTTGATGGTGAGATGGTAATTGATACCCTGCCTGGTTCACAGAAGCAAGAGAGAAGATACCTTATCTATGATATGATGGCCATTAACCAAATTCCAATTGTGGAGGTATTTGAAAAATCTCCATCAAGTTGAGCCATATAATAATACTTTTTCCTCCATTTCTTTTAAAGCTTCGTAAGGGGTAAAAAAACACATTGTTTAAGACAAATGAATAAAATGATGGTGTGTGTGTGTGTGGTATTATATTGATAAAGTGGTAAGTGGATGATAAAGTACGAGAGATAGTGATAAAGTAGCGATTGTGAAAGAGAGAAATAATGAAGGATAGATGAGTGTAATGAAAACTTTCCGTTTTTGGAGTTAGGAAGTTGTAACGTAACACCAAAAAAGGAAACCGAGGAGGTTATTAATGAAATGGAGCAAGTATTATATATCCATTGCATTTTTTTTGTGTTTTGTTTTGTTTTTATTCAGTATATCTTATTATTGTAACGGTTTATATGAGTACAGCTTGCGGACTCCTTTTTTCTTACCCTTCTGGTTTTATACGTTTATACTAGCTGGTCACATGTAATAATGTGTTTGAGGAGAATCCAAAGAAAATGAGTATAGTAACAGATGGTGTTACATTCCTCATTTTATTAGTTATTACGTCCATTTAGAATTTGGTATTCCTGTAGCTTAATATATGTTGATCTTCTGCATTGGAATTTATTCACCATCTTATAGTGGGAAACAATAAGAACAGAAAATTATTGTTTCATTATTCGGCTCCGGGAGAAAGATCATTTATTTTGTTTGTGATTTATGAGGTTGTCTATCACATGGTGCAAGAAAAAGTTTTCCAGTATATGTAACAAAATCTTTGACTTACAACGCGTATAATTTTTCTGCCTATCCTGGGTGCCATAGGCTGTATAACAAACAGTGTTCCATTGCGAATTGATTGATCTTTATGAGTTTGCAAATGTCATTTTTCAATATCTATGCTTGCAAAAACAAGAAACATGGTGTTGTAGAGTAATACAACAACTTTTATTGGTCTGCATTTATATCTTTACTGTAGCTTGTTTTCTGGCTGCGCAAGCCCAATATGCAGGTCATATAAAATTCTATTTCTTTATCAAACTTATACACATGTACGTCATTAGGTAATGAGAGAATGGATCATGTATGCCATGATCAATAGCTCTTTCTAGGTTTCTCCTGTGTTTTGTTTTGATGATTTTCATGGGTTGGGTCTAGATGCGACTCCAAACTGAATTATGGATACTTTCATTTTCAGAGGCCCTTCTACGAACGGTGGAAAATGCTTGAGAGGGAAGTCATTGAGCCTCGAAATATTGAAAGACAGCATATGTACCAAAGTCCGAATCCTTATTACAGATATGACTTGGAACCTTTCAGGGTTAGCATTCCTCATGCCTTAGTTCCAGCCCCTTTTAAGACGATGTATTTGCCAATTTATGAATATGTTTATATCGGATGTATTCTTCTAATACCTCTGTAACATGACAGGTAAGGAGAAAAGACTTCTGGCTGCTATCTACTGTTACAAAGCTTCTGAAGGGATTCATTCCAAAGCTTTCACATGCAGCGGATGGTCTTATTTTTCAGGTGGAGATTACTTGATTTAAAGTTTAAACATGTCTAATTCTGTTGACCTGCATCTCTGCTGTATGCAGATTATCATTTTATCGTACTTCTTTGCATAGAAATAAAACAAAGAGAAAAACTATACAGTGTCGTAAATATGAATGGATTTTCTCACTGGAACTTGGAGTGCTTGTGTCTTAAATTCATGGTATTTATAATGTATCTCACGCGCGCGAGTGCACACACACACACACACACACACACACACACAGTAAACAAAAATGAAACTTACAACTGAACCTTTATTTACAATTTCTGAAATTCCGTCAACCGGAGATGATCGGGATCGGTATACAAATGGCAATGGAAGTTATAATTGAAATTTGAAGGGTTTTCTTACAAGTGAACTAAGGCATTAGGTGTGAAGAGTGTGATGTGATCGGATCGTAGTAGTATGTGTAGAATGGAAGTCATGGCTTTTATTTATAGAGTGAAAGTGTAAAAGAATTCAGAAGGCATGTCTTCTATTCTACACACTATTGCAATCGGATAACATCGCACTCTTGAAGCCCTTATCCCTTAGTCCACTTCTAAGAAAACCCTTCACATTTCCATTGTAACTTCCCTTAGCATCTGCCTTGTAATTCCATTACCGTTTGTTCCTAGCTAATTCGAAATACTGATTTAGATTATCTTTGGTTGATGGAATTTCAGAAGCTGTATCTCAAAAGTCCTTGAAATGAAGTCAGTTTTGTATGATTCACTTTTCATGTTAATGATCGGTTAAGCCGCCTATCTTCTACTGTATAATGAATTTGGCAGGAAGAGGGCGGTGCTAACTTTGTGTTCTCCGTAGCAATCTTAAACTGTGATTCTATTTGTCAGCATATTAAACTAAACGTGTACGAGATATGTTGGCCATACATTATAGAGGGCCAACCAATTTGAAAACTTAATCAATGTAGCCTTATTGATCAAGTTCCGGAGTCAAGTTTGCTTGACACATTGCTGCCATTGCATTTCATTAATTTTCTTCTGTATTGCTTACTATGTAATATGCATAACAGGGTGTGGTCTTTTTTTTTTTTTTTTTTTTTTTT
>JAQRGC012305864.1:0-13427 GCA_028659135.1 Plantago lanceolata | reverse complement strand
CGCAGCCTCTTCCTCATCTTTGTCACAACATGTTGATCCCCGTCACACAGCCCACTCACCTTCTGAGATTGTGCCCCGGATTTCAGCTTTGTGCAGCCCACAACCCTCATCCCGTGTTCCTCTGGGGGTGGATAATGTTCAAGATTCTGTTGAAATTACCCGTAAACGTCGGGAAGCGGCAATGACAACAATGCGGATTGCTTCAACTCGGTCTTGGGGTGATCTTTCAGATGATGATGGTCCTCCGGGTTCACTACCTTAAATTATCGCAACTTAACGCGCAGGCACTCTTTTTCCCAGTCATGGGTTTTTCCATAATTGGGTTTTAACGAGGTCCGCGGTTGCAACTGGGGATCACTTTGATCCCAGACTAGTTAATTTACATTCATGTTTTTCTACTTTGCCTACCTGTGGGTTTTTTGGATTTCCTTATATGGTTTTTACGCTACTATTCTTTTAATATATGCCTCCATTTATTAAAAGAAAAATGAAATCAAATTATATACGAAGTACTACACTACATTTGACATATTTTTCCTTTTATAAAATGAAAAAGTAAATATATGTCCTTTCATTTTTTTTCTTAATTATATACTACTGTAACTGTACTACATTTGACATGATCTTCTAATTATAATCTTGATTAATTAGGTTTTGAATCTTTTTCAGTAAATAAATGGCTACATATGTCACTCTCGTCTAAAATTCACCAAAAAAAAAAAAACAATGTTCTTTAATTCTCATCTTCTCAATAATAATTAAGCATAAATTGATTATATATGTACATATTGAGTTAATTCACATTACATATTATGACCTATATATGCTACTCATGAACAATAGATGCTTTAATTTATTATGAGTTTTATGACTAAATCTTTAAGCATTTTAATAGGTTAGAGAAATTAATTGAACACAAGAGATAAATTAAATTAACTTTTATGCATGATTGGATCTTTAAAGTTTGAATACATTATATGTAAAAGTCCATGTCTTTATTTTCTTTAATTTACAATCATTCTAAATATTAACTTGCCTATGAACATTAATATATAATACAATTATTCACATTAATATATAATACAATTAAGGAGATTAATTGTTCATATCATCATATATATAGACACTACAACTTAAATTTTACTACAATGCAAAGTACATAGTCAAGGGTGTAATAGCATTTTTTACTTTGTTTAGGCATAGAGTTAATTTTCCTTACCACTTCATTGATTTTCTTGGAAAAGGTGGTAATTAGGAGATGGCTAAAAACTAGGTGGAAAGGGTATATATGTCATTTTACGTAGTCGGGATCGTCTTGAAATTCCTCCGGCGGGTGGTGGCATTAAAATCCTCCGGTGAGTTTACCATACTTGAAATTAAAAGCTACAAACTGTAGCACACACCAGACCATGAGTTGTAATTTTGGATCCACCAATTATAACTTCTGGCACTTGTCCTTTTCTCTTTTCCACTATAATAATTTTTCAACTGGAAATTAATGAGTTAGAGCCAAAAATAAAGCCAATAAAATTTGTGAAAGCTTTTGCTTTTTGGTCCATTTTGTTGCTAGTAGGAATTAATTACTTAGTGTAGTTTTTTCGGAATAAACTCACCCACCATATTTCAATTAAAGTTGATCTGATTTAATTTGTGGTCTGATCGGTCGGGTTGCCCATCAGTTTCGGGTTCAAAAACTGAACTAGAACAACAAGCATCGATCAATAGGTTTTAATTGAGTTGAAAATGGCGGGTTACACTCATTGACAAGTCTACACCTAACTTTTGTTGGTAATGTTGAGACACTACGCCTTGTAAGATTGCCTACTCGATTTTTCATTGACTTTCGATTCCATAATGTAATAGTGGCATTCAAACGATATTGGATAACGGGCAATGGGATTTGGATTATGACTAACTTAAGGTGTTCTTGAAAACGATTATTTTTACGTATATTGTATACAATACAGAATAAATCAGTTTCTTTTCCTCCAAATGTATTTTGAAAATGAGAAAATTATTTAAAGAATATACATAAGAAAAAGGATAAATAGTGACTTATGGTGACATTTCATAACTTCCACGGACTAGTTGACCACCAGTTTTTTTGTTGGACAAGAAATTCAAAGCCTCCAATATTTATTGCAATGCAAAATTCATCTGTATTTTCATATTTTCCCTAGCCGTGTGTTGTAAGTGTAAAAAAAAAAAAAATATTAGTACTACTACTAACGTTTTCAGTCTCTCAAGTCTCATTTCTCAACTACTTAGATGCTTTTTAACCTTGATTTTTAACTCATCCAACACTCTTCCCATTCATTTTACGATATTGTAAAAAGTTAAAAACGGCCACGGTATGGAAACATTGAACATTTCTTATAGCGCTTCCACTGATTTCACGCACCGAAAAGAACAAGAGCGTACATTGCGCATGTTACACTCCCATCACGCGCTATCCAGGTACGAATCAACGTACTTGTAAACATATTCGTTGACATTCTTCTGAACTGGCCAATAGAGCACCTATAAATTTCCGCAAAATATAATAGAACTTTCTACGTCGAAACTAATGTACACCGCGACAAATACAATTTCACCATTTTAGAAATGAACAAAAACTCTAAAGAGGGTAGTGTAGCTAGTAGGTAATTAATATAACTTGGTTTTGCTTCTCCACTTATTCTTCTTCCTTGTTGGCTTCATACCATACCAATCTCCCCCTCTTAATTTCACCCTCAAACTTCATTGCCATTTCCTCTTCTCCACCAACTCATACAACCTCACCACCCTAGTAACTAGTACTAGTACCCCCACCCCCACATATATAACCAAACTGCACCAATACACACACAGACACAGACACATTTTTTCTTGGAAGATTGAGCAATACTCATCATCATCATCAATGGTATCACCATCATCATCTCTAAACTGCCAAAAATGAAAACATGGCTAGTGCCTTAACCAATGCTACTCTCCAAAACATTTCCATATCCAACATAATATAACTCTCTCTTCTACACTTTACCCCCCTCCATTTCTTGTTTATATCATCACTTTCTCAATCTTATTTTCTTTAAGTAAGGCCACTTATAATACTTGAAATCTTTGCTTCACAGACACTTTCATAGCACTCAAGTGTGGGAAATTTATCATCTTTTATTTGTCAATTTTTTTTATTCTAGTGATTATGGAGTTTAGTGCCGGTGGCTCCAGCGGCGGCGGTGACCTTCATGAAGGAGGCTCCTCTGATTCTCATCGGAGAAAGAAGCGGTATCATCGACACACGGCTTACCAAATCCAGAGGCTTGAAGGGTATATAATATATATCATTTGCTCTGTTTACTCTGTTTTGCTCTGTTTCTGCATAAAACTCCCCTTGTTTTATTCATTTGTTTAATAATGAACTTACCGATTCGAGCACGATTAGGTCCAGGCGCGTTCGCGATGATTTTATTTTTTTTTTGAGTTATCGATAGAACAGCCGTGTTTCTGATGATTTTTTTTTGTTAGCAATCATTGATTATGTTTTTGTATATGTTGTGAATTTAATTTGTTTTTTGTTTTTCTTGAATGTGTTTAGGATGTTCAAAGAGTGTCCACATCCAGATGAGAAGACAAGGAACCTGCTGAGCAGAGAATTAGGCTTGCATCCTAGGCAGATCAAATTTTGGTTCCAGAACAGAAGGACTCAAATGAAGGTTCTTCATTTTTATGTTTCAGTTTGTACTTTTGTTTAAGGTTTTTGTCATGTTTAATGATGTTTTTGTCTAAATGTAAGTGTGATTTTGTCTTAGGCACAACATGAGAGAGCAGACAACAATGCGCTAAGGATAGAAAATGACAAGATTAGATGCGAAAACATAGCAATCCGAGAGGCCCTCAAGAATGTTATATGCCCTACTTGTGGAGGTCCCCCGGTTACCGAAGATTCCTACTTCGACGAGCAAAAACTGCGAATCAATAACATGCATTTGAAAGAAGAGGTGCCTTAAGTTCTTCATTTACCGGTTTTATCGAATTTTATTTACTAAGCTAAGAGATTTTTTTTTCTTTGTAATGTTCTTTGTAATGTTAATGGTGTTGTTGTTTGGTTTTTTCGACTTTCGATTAGCTTGATAGAGTTTCAAGCATTGCTGCGAAGTACATTGGGAGGCCTATATCGCAACTTCCACCGGTGCAGCCGATACATGTATCCTCACTGGACTTATCCATGGCCTGTTTCGGGGCGCAAGGCATGCATTATGGTCCATCACTTGATTTTGATCTTCCTTCGGGAAGTTCATCTAGTATGATGCCGAATTTAGACTTCCCCCAGATGAGCTTTTCGGACATGGATAAGTCTGTGATGGTGGATATAGCTTCCAGTGCAATGGATGAACTGCTTAAGCTCTTGCAAACCGAGGAGCCGTTGTGGATCAACGCCAGTAATGATGGAGGGAAGGCTCTCAACCTCGAGAGCTATGACATTGTTTTCCCGAGGCGTGCGGGACAGTTGAGGAATCCCAATGTTCGTGTTGAGGGTTCGAAACATTCTGGGGTTGTGATCATGAACAGTCTGTCCTTGGTTGATATGTTTATGGATGCGGTTAGTTTCCCTTATCCTTTAGGTACATGCGTTCGATTTTACGCCATGTTTTGTATGTAGCCAGGCGCAACAGTTCTATGTAGCGCACTAAAGTACATTAGGCCATTACATTTGCGCTAGCTATGAGTGATTCTGTTTACTTGAATGGCAGAATAAGTGGGTTGAATTGTTCCCAACGATCGTCTCAAGAGCGAGGACTGTAGACGTGATATCGTCTGGAATTCGAGGGAGCCAAAGTGGCAATGTGCATCTGGTAATATGAGAATCTGCAGGAGGATATATGTACAATTGATCTTTGGTATAGTTTTTGTTTATGGATTCTGAAGTTTGCTTGATGTTGTGGCAGATGTATGGAGAAATGCAGGTTCTTTCCGCATTGGTACCGACTAGGCAGTCCTACTTCCTACGGTTCTGCCAGCAGTTTGAACGAGGCTCGTGGGCTATTGTTGATGTATCTTATGATACGCCGCATCAAGAGAGCCAGATCTCGTCTTCGTGTAAAGCGTTCAAGCTTCCTTCTGGATGCATGATTCAAGACATGCCTAATGGGTATTCTAAGGTTGTAAGAGCAGCATTTTTAGTAGTTATGTAAACACACTTTTGCGGGTTAGCGCATATTTGACTGAACATGTTCTGCTGATAGGTTACCTGGCTAGAACACTGGGAAGTAGAAGATAGAGCACCAATCAACAGGCTTTACGGAGATCTTATCCGAAGTGGACTCGCCTTTGGAGCTGAAAGGTGGCTTTCGACTCTGCAGAGGATGTGCGAAAGATTCGCATGTTTAATGGTTAGCGGAAGCGCAACTCGCGACCTTGGAGGAGGTAAAATCCTTTACAAGAACTCTTAAACCTTTACATGACAATTGTCTGATATTTCTTGATACAGTGATTCCTTCACCAGAAGGAAAAAGAAGTATGATGAAACTTGGACAGAGGATGGTGAACAACTTCTGCTCAAGCTTTAATCCTCCAAATGGACAGCAATGGACCACACTGCCAGGGTCGAACGACTTTGAAGTTCGTGCAACGTTGCACAAAAGCAGCGATCCTGGCCAGGCCAATGGTGTGATTCTTAGTGCAGCTGCGACAATCTGGCTCCCGATTTCTCCAGAAAAGGTCTTCAACTTCTTCAGGGACGAGAGAACTCGGCCTCAGGTACAGTCAGATTCGTCATATTAGCGCAAATTGGTCGTTACTTGAAACCTTAGATCTTGTGTTGACTTCTTATTCATAAAATTGCAGTGGGATGTTCTTTCAAATCAGAATCCTGTTCAAGAGGTAGCTCACATTGCGAACGGTTCCCATTCTGGGAATTGCATATCCATCCTGCGGGTAAAATCACATCCCTCTCCAACTTTTCTCTTCGTTTACTCGATTAAAGCAATCAGATTTGAGTACCTAACAGTTTTGTGGATTCTTGAACCAGGCATTCAACACCAGCCAGAACAACATGTTGATACTTCAAGAAAGCTGTGTGGACTCATCAGGCTCGCTAATCGTGTATTGCCCTGTTGACCTGGATGCTATCAACGTAGCAATGAGTGGCGAGGATCCTTCATACATCCCGTTGCTTCCATCAGGATTCACTATCACATCTGATGGCAGGCAGGATCATCTACAGCCAGGACTAGGAAGTGGAGATGGAGCCTCAACAAGCAGTACCTCATCTGGTTCTTTAGTCACCGTCGTGTTCCAGATTCTAATTAGCGCCCTGCCAACTGCGAGAATGAGCCCTGAATCAGTGAATACCGTTAATACCCTGATTGGAAACACCATTCACCAAATCAAATCTGCCCTCAATTCCTCCACCCCCTAAATTTCGACATGGAACTATACTTAGCTACCCCGAAATGAAGTTATAGAAGTGTTTTAATCTCGTTGTACACCGTGTATATATCCTACACATGTACAACACATTAAAACATTTTTCGGGTGCTACATTTCGTCATAGCTAAGAATAACTCGTTCCATCTGCCACCAAACTCCTGCCCCCCAAGTACACCGCCTTTAAACCCAGGTACTAGCCAGATCAGTATAATCTCACAGCCGTGTGCGCGTATGATGCCATTCAATTAAGAATGGCAACTGTCTTTGGTTAGTTGAAGAGCTTCAATGCTCCATAGCTGACTCATGGTTCATTCTGCTGTTTCATTTACTTTTCAGAGAATTCATTTTACATTTTTTCGAATCTTTCATAACGTTTTCGGAGTCAAGAACGCACCATGTGGCGCCTTTTTAGCGCAATTTTTTCTCAGTGTCTTTGAACCTGTCTGTAGCTAGCTAGGGAACTTGTTTCCAAAGAAATGTTGGTTGCTGTAGTGGTTCGGGTATTGACTTCGTATCGTTTAGATGGATCTGGAATTTGTATCGATATGTGTGTTTTCATTGTTTCATTTAGTCCCTGGTGATCGAACTCCCAACCTACTGGTTGGAGTGATAGTGTATTATTTACCAGCTGAGTTCCGATTCTTAGTCTAGAATTTGATATGTCTGTTGTCATTGTTTCATTTAGCCCCTGGTGACTCGAACTCCCAATTACTTGTTGAAGGGAACGCGTATTACCAGCTGAGGTGCGATTCTTATTCTACAATGGATATGTCTGTGATGTGGAAACCTAATAGTACTCCTCTCCATCCATGTAACAATGTGTATCTGAGATTTCATTAATGTCTGCTCTGTTGTGTCAATTGTGGTCCAGTGTAGGAATAAGGAGACCATGATTTTAATGTTTAGTGGGGCTGTGAAAATTTGACAGATTGAAGCCATCAATACTAAACTAACTTAATGCCTCTACTTTTTCTGAAACTGTACTAAATCATATCCCAAGTGAAACTGCCCTATATGTCTTAGGTCAGTTTTCCGACCGCACTTAGTTAGGCCGAGATGTCATGAGTCTAGTCCTCAAAACATATCCTGAAACTGAGATTTTAGTCCATGACGTTCGGTGCTTATGTATCATTTTAGGGGCACTTAGGATGGGTGCCTAAATGGAGTTTATGATGGAGACTTTGATGAAAACTAAGTTTTAGATTAGCACAGATTTGAAGCTTACTTGTCAATTTTGAAACATCACCATTAATTATAAGTTCAATTCATTAACAGTAAGACCAAAAGGAACGTTTAGAGACTTCTGGAACAGTAGTGCAGATCAAGAAATGTTGATCTAGACTAGTACAAATTTCCCATCTGATAGTGATACTACTACTGTTTGTAATTCAGATTTTTGACAAATTTTATACAACTTGATCCGAGTCTGACATGTATACTGGTCACCCATAAATTCTTTATCATGATTTTTCTTATGTGATATATTACTCTCTCCGTTTCGATACTAATTTCAACTATAATTTTTTATTGGTCAAAATCGATTTTATTATTTTTTGCAATAGCATGTCATGTAGTACATGTTTTTCAGCTTCTAACATGCTTGGATCGTACTCGTGGGTAGTTTTTGGATTTGGATTCGGTCCAACAAGATTATCCACGGTTCTAATTACAGTAGACTGTTGTCGGATAATCGCTATTGATATGTTTTGTGACTTTGACCAATACTTACGTTTTGATGAATGAAGAAGATGAATTCCCAAAATTGTACGTCTATGTTTGATTTCCCTTGTCCATAGTCAATATGGACAAAATTGATTCTTGAATCTTGATTCTTCTTTTGTTGTTTTTC
Organism: Plantago lanceolata; assembly: GCA_028659135.1. Classification (NCBI taxonomy): domain Eukaryota; kingdom Viridiplantae; phylum Streptophyta; class Magnoliopsida; order Lamiales; family Plantaginaceae; genus Plantago; species Plantago lanceolata. The sequence continues at coordinate 5,164 of JAQRGC012305864.1, read as the reverse complement.
TTTTCTTTTTTTTTCTTTTTCCATCCAACAACACGACCAATCTTCTTTCTATATCAGATATTGCAATTCGTGTGTAGTGCGTATCAAGACAAATCATTAAAGGACGAATTAATACACCCTTTTTGTATCAGATATCACGATTCGTGTGTGATCCATATCTAGACGAATCGACGAATCATTAAAAGGACGAATTAAGATATGTGCGAAGATCTCACGTGTACGATGCTATTGCTCACCAAAGGGAATTATTTCTCTCTTGGCACTAAAAATTACACGTGAATGTATTGTCGAAAAAAGATTGAAGTTGGTAGTACAAATTTCTCTAGGGCATCCCAAAATCTAATCAATAATTGTGCAAAATCTAAGGAAAAAGCTGCACATTATTTTTTGTTTGACCCAAAATTAGTCCCATTTAATACTACAGGGTACTGGGTAGGGGTCCTTTTGTTGCACTCGTACAAGAATGATGCAGAGAAATTCATTTCAACCAGTCACACTCAAATGACTCGATGCCATCCCTGTTCAACTTCAAACAACAGATGTGTACTATTACACACGCTTCGTTTAAGATTATCTTCCGCTGTTTGAACCTAGGTCACATAATTCGCAGCTCCTCTTCCTTGGGACGGTATTTCTAAGCTACGATCCAGTCAGCTTGACGCGGGATCGTGCTTTGTTACCAGGTTTGGATCGATCGAGAATTTAGGAACACTGTTAGTTACAACCACTTGGCTTATCATGTCTAAAGTTACGTAGGCTTTAGGGTCAATATTATTCGACCCTAAATAAGCATATGTTACATGAACCCTCATGCTATATAGGAGTCGGTTAATTGATTTGATAAGCTACTGCCTACAAGTTTGTTAAGCAGCTCATTATCAACACTCCACTGTAAGATACATTATCAGGTACGAGCCAACTTATCATCTTCTCCTAAGTTATCAGCTAGTTTTGATAAGCATATTGCACACCCGAACCCATACATCCATACTTTACAAGCCAGATTCAACCTGACCTTGGCAGGATGTTGGAATTGTCTGAGATAATGTAAAACCTTAACCGAAACTCAAAATGTTTTTTCTACCATTACAAGCAAGGGAGCAACAAGAATAGCCCAGGAAGATTTGTCTGATGAGTAAGTGGATAAATAATAAACATGTACCTTAGGATTGATGCCGTTCTTGACCATTATTGGTGGACTCTGCGGGGGAGAGATCTCTTATGCACATGGCCGAGACCTCTGAATTACAAGTCATTCTGGGATACCGCCAAATGGAGTGCGCAAAAGTGCTCCAACGTAGTTGTATTGTACAACATTTAAAGCACTTGCTGGCACTACACTACCGGGTAATTAGGGATGATCTCTTGTGCTAGCTGACAGAAACCTTCCACTTCTGGAATTCCGTGCTGCCTAACATGAACGAACTTGCATTTCGATGGCCTCCACCTCCGAATTTCTACATAGGATTTATCATACTTTCAGAATCAGCTTCAATTGCAAGTTATTTGCAGAATTAACTGCATTTCATTTGCTTGTTATGTAAAACTTCCAAGAAGCAGAACGGACCTGTGATATGGGAGTGGTGTCCTCTTCTGTGACACTCCTTAGGCTAATTTTCAACATTAGGTTGTTTCCAAGCTCCGGTACTCGATAAACTACTGCTCCGATTCCCCTAATATGAGAAATGCATAACAATGATGATTACGATAATGTTGTGATTATGGAACGTATTGAAATTATTTAGTTTACACATACAATTCTGATGATGCAATTTATTGAAATTTCAGAGCATCTTGCAATGTACAGAGAAGAAACGACCAACCTCAAGTTCCTGTTGAGGCTTTTATTAGCTAGCTGATGTCCAAGCTCACTCCTTAACTCAGACACAGAGTCCGCATTTGTGGCCTATACGTAGAAATGAGGAAAATTTGAGATTAAACTACTGAAACATTCTAGCAGTTTACAATGAAATCAAAGGAGATGAGTGTAACTTCTCATTATCATTGAAGCATATAAGTAGTCGGTTCGTTATATAGCAACCGAGGAGCACATATTCTGGCAATTATAGTAGCACTAGCACATTTACGGGCACCTCTTAATTTGATGTTGCTGAAGCTAAATTACCTATTGCATTGAAAATTCAACTAGTTCTTGAGCCATGAAGTATCATCAGCCCTAACAATTATTTCACATTTTGAACAGGCTACAGTTTTAGTAGTATTATCTCACATTTTGAACAGCTTGCAGTAGTTTAGTATGGTCATGAAATTGGAACAAATTCGCATATTTGAAGATTCAGATGGTTAAGGATATCTGGCTAATTTTTTCGAAGTTCGATTTTACTACAGTATACTGTATACAGATAATTCCTGATGTGTAGTTGTGTACACGTGACAAAGATTTTATAAAGTTGATAACACAAGCAGAAAAACTAATGCAGAAAGATAAACTAGAGCTGGTAAATCTGCCCCGCCTAGAAAATGACTGTTTGTAAAAAGCTAGAGTAGGTCAGTTATTAACACAAGGAATGCAGTAAAGATGATTTATAATAAACGTACCAAGCAACGTCCAAATTCTCCGCCGCCAAGTTCAATTTCATATGACTGGTCAAGAACCTCATCTATAAGCCTTTGTTTCTGCGCTAAGCTTGACATTCCTTGAGTTATAACAGCATCAAGGTCTAACGAGAGTAGCTGAAAGTGGTTAAAAAGTAAAAGAGCTTTAGTAATGAAATACAAATATGATAAAGGTAAGTTTTAAAAACGAATAGAGTAATTATTAGTACTATAATAACACCTTATATTGTGGCGTATAACACATAAATACTCGATATAGTAAAGAAAATGTTGCACCATTACTAAGTTTACTGTATCAGATACATCGTAGTAATAGATTAAACATGTAACTGCAAGTGGAAAAAAGCAGCTGCAGTTACACAGAGACAAAAAGGAAAAGCAAGGAACACAAAAAAGGAGGGCCAAAATAGCAATCATATTGACTCACAAAATCATTCAAGTATTGTGATCATTTAGGAATCAACTACCTACTAAAGGTGTCTGCTTAATTCGAGTATTTGACCCCTTGGCTTTTAACATGAGAATCATATTACTGTGTGAACAAGCTTCGTCATGAATCTGTAAGTACACTGATCATAATGCGTAGAACCCACAGGAAATTCTATGGGGATAATGAATGAAGATCACTCAATTAAGCTTGTAAAAGGAATAACTCGGAAACCGACTCCAATAGTAGTTATGGAAGTTCTTCCCAAAAGAATCTTAAAATAACAAAGTATGTGCTCATGCAGAATTGAAACAACACACAGAAACTTTTTTTTTTTCATAGTTTAATAATAAGCATATAGCAACGTCATTCGTTATTTAAAGTTTAAACAACTATTGATTTACCTCATTTTCATGCATGACAAAGATGAGAATTCACAATTCAACCATTTAGCAATAATAGTGTGAATTTATGAAAATTCAAAAAGAAACATCATGACTTGAATTATATATGCCTGTCTGTAAGCACAAAGCTTTGCACGATGTGTTGCAGATAACATATACCTGTTGAAACAAAGAGGGGTTTGATTTGACATCGAATTCCATGTTCAAATCCTTCAAACCACTGCTAAATGCTTTACTATTAGGAAGTTGCCACTTCCATATATCTCCATCCTCAATGTACTCAAATAGTCTCCTCACTCGCAGAAAATTATCGTTGCCACTGTTCCCGTCCCCACCAGAGAGTTTCTCCATGAAATAATCATAAGCTATAGTTGCTCCACTCCTCTGCATATCAATCACTTTGGTCACATTTCCACTAACTGACATTCCCATGCCCAACATGTCCATTGCAGTCTTGTGATGATCTAATACCACCACCCTATACATCAAATCAACATTACCAAAATGGAAAAAAAGAAGAAAAGTAAGGTAAGAATCTGCAATGATCTACTTACGTACAGAAAAACACATGTGATACTTCCCCAATCTCTTCCAAATTCTAAAAGCTTCATAATTGCATGTAATTAAGCAAACCCTGCTCAATACGAGCAAAAGCCCCCCTCCCACCCCCTGATATTCTTTTCACATTTTAGTCAAATATCAAAGTATCAAACACATTCCGCTAATCCGGTTGAGCACATTAGGAACTGAGACTGACCACCTGATGCTCAGTCGGTACAAGTGCACCTCAAAAATATTGTTTCATCATCTCAATTTGTAAAAACAAGAGAAAAATGTTCATTTGCACATACCCTCTCATAAACCTTCTTTCTAAAATGTGCCTTATTATACTTTAGTCCGCTATATAGTGCAATTCACAAAGCACACCGAACAAACATACTGAATCAAAGAATACACCAAATGAAAAAGACATTACTTCCTATGAGGCTTAATTTATTGTCACCTCATCAGCTTATTTAATCGATATTTCACCGGTCGACCAAAACATAATTATATTACATGAACGACTAGCTAGTTACCACTAACTGGTCAGCTTTACATACGAAAAAGGTAAGGTACTACCCCCAACAAGCTAAAAACAAGCTAGCTTCTTAACATTCCGATTTTCTCAGATATTAAAAAACAAGCTAGCTTTTTAATATTCCAATTTTCGTATATCATCGAATTCGCCAAACTCATCCACTCAAATCTAAACACGTAAATTATCGACTCTCTGCTTCAAGCAACTTATCATCTCTATAGTATGTCGTATGATCATTGTTTAACGTACTAGCCACTTCAATTATCACCTTATCCGGTAGCATTCACTTTCTCCTCTCATTACTTTCTAAACATAGTGTAGCGACCCGATCGAGATACCCGACCCTAACGCATGACATGGACCACACGTCGCTAATATGATAGTATTGTCCGACATTGAGAGTGTGGTTTGCTAGTTATATACCCTTTATCCCAATCAATCCGGTGCGGACTATTACACATATACTCTCAAATGTGAATATATTTTCCCATGTCAAAATACACACCCTGAAAAAAACTAAGTGGGAAGAAAAAGGGACCTTTTCACTAAGGAAGAGAGCTGCTGGACGAAACCAGGAGGGCCAACAAAGTCAAGAAGATAAACATCGTCGATCTCATTGAGCGGCAAATCCTCAACTCTGCAGTGACAAAACAACAAACACCTTGAGTGCACAAA
>JAQRGC012305752.1:0-10945 GCA_028659135.1 Plantago lanceolata | reverse complement strand
AACAGTAAGACATCATTTGAAAACAACCTTGATCTTGTTGTTGTGGAAGATGTGACAGAAACCCTTCATACTAGTTTCACTAGTTATGAACCTGCCTCTACAACCAAACCAAGAACTACCAGAAATTCTTCCAAATCTGTCAAACCTATCTTGCCTATTGATAAAAGAAACTCTGGAAAAAACAAAAATGGCAAGCACCCCCCCCTCCCCACTTCCCAATGAAGTACATAATTTGGAATGTTAGAGGCATTGGAAATAAAACTTCTCAACAACAAATGTGGTATTTAAAAAACCTTGAAAAGTTGGATTTTTTTGTCCTTATTGAACCCCTTGTCCCTCTTGACTCCTTCCTATACTGCAAAAAATTCCACATGAAGTCTGTAGTTGCTAATTGCTCCAACAAGATCTGGTTGTTTTTATCTGATGATTACTCAGTAGAAGTCCTAGTAGATCACATACAGTTTCTACATTGTAGAATCTCCTCCAAGCTCCTTTCTACATCTTTTCTTTTCACTGCAGTGTATGCTAAATGCACTAGGAGTGAAAGAATGATTTTATGGAAGGAGGTGAGGAGACTCAGCTCTCCCTCATTTCCTTGTATGATAGGAGGGGATTTCAACATTGTAGCTTCTAGTGATGAGAAAATTGGGGGGGGGGCACCCCCTGACATGAATGCCATTAATGATTTCTCCTCGTGTATCTCTGATTGTGGGCTTATTGATGTGGGCTTTGTGGGTCTTCCCTTCACCTGGCAAGGTAGAGAAGTCAAACAAAGGCTTGACAAAATTTTGTTTAATCAAGCCTGGATAGATTGCTTTCCTGATAACTCTGTTGAACATGTTGTTAAAAGATGTTCTGACCATAGGCCCTTAATTGCTTACTCTAACACAATTTTGAACCACATGCCAGGTGCTTTTAGATTTCAAAATGTGGCTCCAACACCCTGACTGTGCCACTGCCATGGTTGCACACTCGGCCTTGCCAGCTAGACATTCTGGTTTAAAAAAGTTTTGGGAAAAACTCCATAGACTAAAGCAACACCTTAAGTGGTGGTATAAAAATGTCTTTGAAAATCTTTTCGAGAAACTTAAAACTGCTGAGTCTAAAGTAGCCTTAGCTGAAGAACTGTATCACTCTGTACCTACTGCAGACAACCTTTCTGCTTTTCAGGTTCAAGCGAAGGATTTTCAGACCTTACTAGCTATGGATGAGGATTTTTGGAGACAAAAGGCTAGCTGTAAATGGCATCTTCAAGGTGACAGGAACACTAAACTTTTTCATAATATGGCCTCTACGAAAAGAAGAAGGAGCAGAATTCACTCCATAAATGATCAGGGGAGTACTCTTACTAGTGAAGATACCATTCATAATTCTGCCCTCAATTACTTTCAGCATGTTTTTGTAGACCCTATTCCTACTGTGGGAGAGATGAAGCCTGACATTATCCATAATCTTGTGTCTAATGAAACAAATGATATGCTTTGCAGGGTCCCCAGGCTGGAAGAAGTGAAAGGAGCTGTCTTTAGTCTCTGTAAAGAGGCTTCTGCAGGCCCTGATGGCTTTACATCCCATTTTTTCCAAGCTGCCTGGGATTTCATCAAGTGGGATCTTCTTGAGGCTGTTGAGGATTTTTTCACTAGGACACCTCTACCACCAGGAATATCTGCCACATCTATAGCCCTAATCCCCAAGGTATCTTCCCCAACATCTTGGAATGAATATAGGCCCATCGGTATTTGTAACTGTTCTCATAAAATCCTTTCAAAAATCCTCAATGATAGATTGGCCTCTATTCTTCCAACTCTTATTTCTGAAAATCAAAGTGGTTTTTTGAAAGGGAGACTGATAACAGACAACATCTTACTTACCCAAGAACTAGTGCATTCCCTTGATACTAAAACAAGAGGTTCTAATGTTGTGATGAAATTGGACATGATGAAAGCTTATGACAGATTAGACTGGAATTTTCTTACCAAAGTTTTACTTGCTTTTGGCTTCTCTGATGGTTGGGTTAGCCTCATTATGAGAACTGTGAATTCTTGTCACTTTAGCATCAATGGTTTTTCCAAGGGTTTCATCAAGTCTGCTCATGGTTTGAGACAGGGTGATCCCCTATCCCCTGCCCTCTTTGTCCTTGTTGGGGAATATTTTACTAGAGGCCTCAACAAAATGTTTGCTGAATCCCCCAGTCTTTTCATTGACACTAAAAAGGGCTTTTCAATTAGCCATCTTGCTTATGCTGATGATGTCATTATCTTTACAAAAGGATTGAAAGAGGGTTTGCTTAAGCTAAAAACTTTTTTGAATGAGTATGAATTAATATCTGGGCAGAAAATTAATATTGATAAAAGTAACATTTTTTGTGGTAAAAAGGCTAATGTTACTCTGATTCAATCATTGTTTGGGTTCAAAGTAATGAACACCCCCTTTACTTACCTTGGTGCTCCCATCCCAAAAGGAAAAAGAAAAAACCCCCTTTTCAATCCACTTGTGGAAAAGATTAGAAGAAAGCTAGAAGGTTGGAATGTCAATAGCCTGTCACAAGGGGGTAGATGGACCATCATAAGAAGTGTTCTATCTTCTATGACTGTATATCTTTTACATGTCCTTAACCCCCTGTGACAGTCACCAATCTTATAGATTCTCTGATCTCAAAATTCTTTTGGGGATCTAGTGATAAAGGCAAGAAAATGCATTGGTCTAGATGGAAACCTCTTTGTACACCTATCTCTGAAGATGGTATAGGAGTTAGAAGTCTGAAAGAAATAGCTGACTCTTTTGCTCTTAAACTTTGGTTCAGGTTTAAAGAACAGTCAACTTTATGGGCTAAGTGCCTGATGATTAAGTACTGTAAAAACCAGTTCCCTGGGAATATTCTTCCGGAATCAACTGACTCCACTTCATGGAGAAGGATGTTGAAAGCCAAAAACTTAGCTGAAGCTAACTGTTTCTGGAGAATTGGGACTGGGAAATGCTACTTTTGGGAAGATGATTGGTCAGGTCTAGGTAGGCTAAAAAGTCTTGCTACCCATGGAGAGGTCAACAGTTCTGAGCTAGTTGAGTCCTACTGGGACAATGATACTTGGCATGTGACTAAATTGGCAAATACTTTACCTCTACATGTGGCAGCACAAATTATCTTAATTCTGGTCCCTCCCCTTGACAGTGCTAGACCTATCTGGAAACCATCCTCTGATGGTGAATTCACTACTAAGTCTGCTTAGAACATATCTAGAGAAGTGAAAAATGAGAACCCTATTCTTGCTAGTCTCTGGGGACATAGAATATATTCAACTGTGTCGATTTTTTGGTGGAAAATCTTTCATAAATGGATTCTTGTTGATGAAATGATGATGAAAAAAGGCATGACCATGGTCTCCAAATGCCAATGTTGCAATCAAGTTGAAACAGTGAATCATGTGCTGCTTTACAATACTGAAGTGGAAAAAGTTTGGGTCTGGTTCTCTGCTATTTTTCAGATCCCTTACTTTTTTCAACCCTCCCCTCTGGCTAGGTACAAAACTTGGTTTTATTCCTCTGATGCAGTCAAGAAAAACCACATTAGAATTTTGATCCCTATGTTGATAGGGTGGTACTCTTGGCTAGCTAGGAATGAGGCTAAGTATGATGGCAAAACCATTTGTGCAGACAGGATAAGAACCAAGGTCATGAACTATATCCACCTGTTTCATAAATCAAAAGTGTTTGTAAAAACTTTATGGACTGGTGATCTGCAGGTAGCTCATGATTGGAATGTCTCATTACCTCCTAGCCCTCCACAGAAAATGATTCCAGTAGTGTGGCTCAAACCACCTAGTCAATGGACTAAAGTCAACTCTGATGGGGCATGGAGTCATACCTCTAAAAATGCCTCTGCTAGGGGGCTCTTGAGGGATGATGATGGCAGAATCCTTAAAGCTTTTCAATTATACCTGGGTCTATCCTCTGTCCTTTACTCTGAATTGTTAGGAATTTGGCAAGGTCTGAAAATTTGCAGTGACCTCCATCTTTCTAATATTATCTTTGAGTCTGATTCAAAGGTTGCCCTGGCTCCTATCTTAAAAGAGAGTAAGATTTGGAATAGTAGAATGACTATCATTTTGTCCAAAATCCTTGACTTAAGTGATAGGATGAATGTGCAATTCCAACACATTTTTAGGGAAGGAAATGCAGCTACAGATTGGTTAGCAGATGATGCACTACGGTTCAGAAAATCTCTTGTCTATGAACCAACTGATGTACCTATTCATGTGAGGAAAATAGCCTACACTGATAAAAATGGGGTTCCCTACTTGAGAAAAGTTAAATGATGAGTGCATCTGTGATAATTTACCCTTTTGAGCACCTAATGACTCTGATGTTGCTATGGTTACAGGTTACCCTAGTGATGATCCCTGTTTTAAGTACTAATCTTATGGATCCTCAATTGTCATACTTAAACTGGAACCTGAGGGGTTTACTCACCCCCCTTTTGTGCTATGTGTCTCTCTTTTTGTTTTGCAGGTTGACATCTATATGTGTGTTGTGGCTTAAGGAATTTGAAGCTGTGGTGGGTTCCTTTATGGACCACCATGCTAACTGCCAGCTAATTCTTCACCAGTACAAATCTGAGGATTGCAAAATACTAGAGGAAGTGATGTTAAAATGTTGTTGGAGGAGAGGGAGGTCACACTTGCTGATTCTCCCTAGGAACCCCCCTCATCATGAACGACCTGCGGTGATATGCGAGCTTTATGCTTTGCTTCAATCTAGCTCTTTTTGCTCCTTGGACCTGTACTTGTTCAGAATAGCGCATGGCAGTGATCTGTTGATTGGGATCCATATGCTAACTCCTAATTTCCCTACTTACTCCCCCTCTAACAGACCTACTGGGACTTATTGGTGGCATTTTGATGGGAGTATGCTCCTTTACTTTTGTAATAAATCCTCAAACTACTATTTTGAATATGTTCATATCAATGTATATTCATCTAGTACTCATTAGCAGCTCACCTTGTTGGTGCCTTTTGTAAGAAGTCTGCTCCTCCATGACTTATGGATCCAAAGATGAAGACATCGAAAGACTGATGAAGACTAGAGCACGAAGTAAAACTTGGAACAAGCTGAAGTTATTCTCTTTTGTAAAATTTAGTGTAACACTACTTTTCTTTTGGTTCATGGGCTCCTACAAACCTCCATGATGTAATTTCTGGACTGATTCGGTGATATATATCAATTATTAATTAAAAAAAAAAAAGTAAGACTGATGCAAAAGGAACTTCAACCGGCCAGACTAATGCAAAGAGAGCTTCAACAAGTAAGCCTACTGCAAAGGGAGCTTCAACAAGCAACACTACTACTAAGGGAAAATCTGCAAAGGGAAAAGGAAAGGTTAAAACTGGTGGGAAGGGAAAGGCTTAGATTAGCTTAGTTTATGTCAATTTGTAGACTGGCTAGATCTTTATTTGAGTAGCAAAACTATTGTTCTTTTGGTAGTCGTTGGATTTCTTTTGTTTAGAGTTATACTTTGAAGCTCTTGCTGCTCTTGTAAGGAAATAAATCCCATGAATATTAATGTGGAACCAGTACAATGCAATTGACATTCATCCTTTTAAATTACATGCATCTATAAGATGCCTTATTATTACACAATGAATTACAATATATTGATTGAGGCTAACAAACGCACACTACATTGATCTCCTCATTTTGACTTGCTTGAAGATCCTTTCTCCTTTGCACTTGCTTGAGCATTCGCGTTTTGCTTTGCGCTTCTCTACGTTGCACGTTTTGACGGTTTGTTGGTTGAACAACATATTCCCACAAGATAACGGGTTCCACGATCTCTCCCCTATGTGGAATGTTTTCTTTCGCACTAGCCCATTCAGATCATCCGTGTGTACGACAATTCCAAGTAAATCTCCCATTGGAAGCTACAGTAAGCACCGTTTGCTTTCGACAAGTTGACATCTTACAAACTGGACGAAGACCATTTCATTCACTCATTTTACAAGATACTAGTGAAGTATGAAAGTGTAGTGTGTGGAAAATGTCTAAAGTATGAAAAAAATGAAGTTAAACGGGGTTTAAATAGGCACAAATCTAATTCCAACAGCTATTTTTAAAAAAATAATGGCTATAATTTAATTACATTTAACTTCCATAAACAAAACATTGATTACATACAGACCCATCACGTGTCAAGCATGTGCCAAATACTTGTGTTTGGCTCTACTCAAAATCTGATTTTCAAACGGGGGTAAAAATGTCATTTCATAGGTTTAGTTCGCCAAAAGTCCAAGTCGTGGGGCTAGATGTAATTAAGTTCATGTAACTGGTACTTGGATGTAATAAAAAATTAAGTTTTCCCTTATATGCAGTAGTATCGAATTGTAGGCCCATTATATTGCAGGGATTGTAATTGATCAGATTTTCTTTGTCGCCTGTCATGTGCTTCCCACAATCACTGTCAAAGTGCCAAGTAGCTTTCCTTATCTCCGTGGCGGGATTCTACACAATCAAGTTAAATAAGTTAATTTCTCATTAAAGGAAAATTATCAACATGTTCAAAGATACGACCAGTAGGAACCAGGCCTGAATCTTTGCAGATTCTTCTTGTTTCCATGTTGCTGAGACACTAAAGGGCTTTTGTCCAAATGAGCGCTGAACATTGTTAACAATGTCAATCCTCAACGGTAGAGTTCTTTTCGGAACACTCCTAGGCACAAATTGCTTTTCAACAGCTTTATTCTGCTTACGTGCCTTAGTGCTTCTAATTCTAGCATTTTCAAAGTTCTCAACTTTACTTGGTTCGGTTTTCCTTTGTTCCTTAAAGTATTTCTACTGAGTCTGCTTATACTCATGAGACAATTGACCTCTTTGACTTCTCAAGCCAAGTCCCTTTCTCAGAGTACGCTGACTTCTCTGTTCAGCAACTTTACTTGATTAAGAGGTTTATCAGCAGATGGCTTGTTGCGTCTTTCAACAACCTGACCAGCCTTTTTCACAAACTTCTGCTTTTCAGCAGGGACCTCTACTTTTCAGCAGGATGTTTGTTCTTAGGAACAAAGTTCTTGCTGCGTTTTTCAGCAACATGGGATTTCTTGTGACAGTTGCATTTTTCAGCAATGTCAGTATTTCCAATAGGATACAGCTTAGCATCCTGATACTCAGAAGATCGAACAAAGTTCTTTGGTGGATCATTCCTCTTTTTTCAGGAGAGTAACATGATTCCGATCATATTTTGCTCCAAGACCTTCCTTGTGATTGTCTTTCTTTAGGTAAGATTGCAACTCAGCCATTGAACTACTTGCAATAGCATAAGAACGAAAGTTAATATCTTTCTTCTTAAGCTCTCTGTTTTCAACAAGCCATGTCAGAATCGTTGCCTTGTATTCAGACAACTCATCAGTCATAGCAGAGTTTTTATAAGTCATCATTGTAAGAAGAGCTGTAAGTTGCATAAGATCAGCAACCTTGGTCTCATATTCAATGCTCAACAGACTTAACTTTTCAATAGCCTGTTTAGTCATGTTTTCAGCAAGCTGAAGTTTACCATGATTTTCAGTAAGAGCATTTTCAAATCGATCAAGCTCTCCTTGTACCAGCATTAAATCCTCAATGCCGTCATCAGTATCATAACCAGAGGGAGAAGGATTTACCTAATCAGTCACCAAGCAGAATTCCTTATCTGACATGTCATCTATGGCTATACCACAGACTTCCTTGCTGAAATCATTGACCGGTGTAGAGTCATTAGCATCAGAATCAGAATCACTGCTTTCTGAACTGATTTCAATGCAGAGTGCATTGATCTTCATTTGGAGCTTCTTCTTCTCTTCAGCAATCATAGCTCTCTTGAACTTTCTTCTCTTATCCCCAGTCTTGCTTTTCAGCAAGGGGCCGTCTCTTTTGAAATGTCCAGGTTTCTGACAATAGAACCAAAGATCATTGCCAACTGCTGGAGTTTCATAGGATTGCTGAGCTTGCTTATCCAGCGAGTTAGAATCTGTCTTGTACTTGTGGTAGTTGCTACCGAGATGCTTTTTCATCTTCTCTTTTGCTTTCCTTCTTTCAATCTTCTTGCTGACAAATTTCTTCATGTTCCTCACAGCAAAAGCATTCTCATCAGTAGATGAAGAATCTTTCTTCTTTTCAAAAGGGATAGCTTTGGAGGCCAAAGCAACATCCTGCGATTTTTTAGCAGAAGGACCATCTCTCTGTTTGGTCTCATAGTTGACAGTAGCCAAGTGAGAAAACAGCTCAGTAGGTGAGATGTTAGGAACACCTTGGTTGTAATAGAAGTTCTGTGTATGCACCCATTCTTGGTTAAGACCTCGAATGATGGTTTTCACCTTTTCAGCATCAGAATATCTATTAGCTTCATCAAGTGCAGCCATCTCACTGATCAATGTAGTGAACCGGAAGTCAAGATCTTCCAAAGACTCAGTAGGACCTTGCTTGAAGTTCTAAAATTTAAGCTTCAACACTTCCAGCTTGTTCTCCTTTGTCTTCTCAGAACCATCACATATATCTTGTACAGTCTTCCATGCTTCCTTAGCTGTCTTAGCACCCCACAACTTGCATTGTATGAAATCTGGAGTGGAGCGTATGATGATGTTCCTGGCTTGTCCATCAAGACGAAACCTCTTGGCTTCTTCAGAAGTCCATTCACTCCTATCCTTAGTCTTTTTCACCACAACACACAGATTCTTTACTTCTGGTGATGCATCTGGATCATTAGCATTAGGATAAGTGTTGCTGAAAACTTCTATCTTGATGGGACCATCATTAATGGCAGTCACCATTTCATCACTGGTAGCTTCCAGATGAAGCATCATGTTGTTCCTCCATTTCTCATAGTTCTCTGGCTTCAGAGTGGGAGCATCATCAAGATGAGACATCCTGAAATCACTACACAAGACAGATCAAATGCAACAAGCAAATACTTCAAATACAGAGCACTCTAAGGGGATCAAGGTTCAGCACAGAAGGTCTTAAGAACCTCCTGCTCTGATACCACTTGTTGGTCCCTTAGACAACAAGGTTAAAGACTAGAGAGAGGGGGGGATGAATAGTCTTTAAAACGTTTTGTGTTTAAAACAGATTTCTCAGCAAACACTAGGTGGTTGATGATACTTAATAATCAGAATAGCGGAAGTCTTTAAGTTAAATACTCAGTAATCAGATAATCAACAAGAACAAATAAGCAGTTAAACAAATAGCTTTTTGAAAGTAAATGCACACATTATAGTGGTATATGAAGGTGGCGTAATCCTTAACTAATCCACTTCGCCCAATCATGGACTTTAATTCACTATGATAGATGATGAGGTTCCTTACAAAACCTATCTAGTAACCCCAAACAAAGGTCTTAGCAAGACAACTTCCCAAGTTGCTCACTTCACTTCAACCACTAAAGCAATTTCCTTAGTTTCAGCAAACAGGTTCTTTACAATCCGGTAAAGTAAGTTCCCCCTAACTACTGTAACACGCCTTTGGTGAGAGTGTGTTTGAGTATGGTGCTGAGAGAGATTTACTTTTCAGTAAATACAATCAGTAGAAGAATCACAACATGTATTACTTTTCAATAAGCAGTTGGAGGATTCTTGAAGGTCAAGACTTTACTAGTTCAAGAGAAAGAAACACTTGTTAAGACACGATTTATACTCTTTCACAAGTAGCTAAATAATCAGCTTCAGTCTTGCAAGGTTTTCAGAGAAAGATGCAGAGAGATCAAACGGCTTGATGTAAGTATGATGCTTTGAGAACGATGATCTTCTATTTGCTCTAAGTCTTCCTTTTATAGTGAAAAATCAGTCCGCTTGAATTTCAAATTCTTGAAATTCAAACTTTAAATTCACTGTCTTGCTTATACTATTCTGTTGCAAAAGTTTGTCTTCTTGTTCTTTTTCTTCAGAATGACTTCTGCAGCATTAAATGCACAGTAGTACTATTTTCAGCAAAGAAATCCAATTGCTTAGAATAAACAATTGACTTGTATTTCGACAAGGTAGAAAAGTCAACCTACTATGTCATATATATTTTCACTTAACTTTTACCACTTACTAAAAGTCAATGCTTTCTTCAGCAAGAGTCTAATTCATTCGGTAACCTTGTGCAAACTTTACTTGAATCTTTAGTTTTCATAGTCTTCATCTGCTAAGTTACTAGGCTCCTCAATAAATTGTTCATACAAAAAATACATCATCAGCAACCTAACACAAATACTAGGAATTAAAACTAATAGTCCTGCTGAAACTTTCCTCTTGTACAAGTGTCCTTCTAACAAAATTCCTATGGACTTAAGAGTACTAATTTCTTGACCAATCTTATGATTTAGTGTTAATGGCATTGTTTATCAAAAGTACAAGTTTTCTAACACCTCTACTCCTCTCCATTAAGCTCATGTCCACAGGAGGAGTCACCATCGCCATGGGAATCACCGGGAGGTCATATTGAGTTGATTTGCTCGTTTCCCCAAAAATTTGCCTTAGTCTGTGTCGCTCCCGACGAGCTTCCCACATCCTTACTCACAAGAGTTCTGCTTGTGTTGGCTAATGGCCTCTTGTATTTCGTCTTTTCGATGGAGTTGGACAGCCCTGGCGGCGTTAGGCGGCCGGCCATGGCGTTTCGCCCCCGTAATCGCCTTTCGTTTATAGAATACTTCGTTTTCGTTATAGAATAAATAATCATTTTCCCTTGTGGCACTATGACTGTACATTTTAGACATGGGTAAAATCAATCTCACGCGCGCATGCTCGGACGCATGTACAACAAATATAGTGATTGGTACTACTACTCCTTTGACAGTATGCGCAGTCAGCAACAACATGAGAAGATGCTGAAGCTAGAATAGAAACCACCATTTCCCCCTTTTCCTAAACTATTCGATTCTGCTCAGCCCGTGAAATGCTCTCTCCCTTTGAATCGGAATCATCCACTTCACCACACTCTTCTTCTTCTT
>JAQRGC012305709.1:0-14913 GCA_028659135.1 Plantago lanceolata | reverse complement strand
CAAACGAATGGGGTCGGGTCAATTTGGTCATAATTCGGGTTCGGGTCAATTTGGAATTATCCGGTGAACTCAGCGAGTTACAGAGCTTCTTTTCTTCCTCACCTGGTGAGAAGAGAAAAAGAAGACGGGAGAACAATGGGCCTCAAAATCGACGGCACCGTCGAGAAAGTGAACGGAAAGGAACTGAATTACACAGATTTTTCTCAGAAATACCTCGCCCGTAACCTTCCCGTCATACTCACCGGCCTTACTGACGATTGGCAGGCTCGCCGGGACTGGGTTTCCGCTGACGGAAAGCCCAACCTCAGCTTCTTTTCAGCTCAATTCGGTAGCTCAACTGTCCAGGTAGAGATTGATCTACATACTCCTTTCTCCGGATTTTGTTAAAAAAATTGTGATATGTGTAATTTGAAATGTTTCTGTAGGTTGCGGATTGTGGTACTAAGGAGTTTACTGATCAGAAGAGGATTGAAATGTCGGTTTCGGAGTTTATCCAACGGTGGATTGATGGTTCCGGTACTGGTGGTAGTGGTGGAGAGTTGCTGTATTTGAAGGATTGGCATTTTGTTAAGGTGTGTGAACTGATTCTGTTTACTGAACAAACAATTGAAATTAACATATTGGATTGGTTCTGATTCGCTCTGATAGTCGAAACGACTGATAATGTCTTGTGTGTATAGTATAGACTATAGTTATGTGCTAAAATTAGTGCTGCATTTGCCTTCATGATGATTAATGTGTTTTTAGCTATAATGGTTATGGTTCGGTTAATGTTTCTAGTTTTCTCCTCCATAATGGTTGAAGTGTCGTTTCCGGTTATGTATATAGATATGTTACATGGAATAGCTGGTATTAAAGGAAGTGCTTTGTTTCGTTCTCTTTGAGTGAAAATCTATCGAGGAGCGTGTGAGATAATATGATAAACATAACATTCTGTGCTTCATTACCTATAGTATCTGTTAGCTGCTATCGTGCTGATTGATTGATTTGCAGGAGTATCCGGAGTATATGGCCTACACCACTCCAAAGTTTTTCAGTGATGACTGGTTGAATCTGTATCTGGATAAATACCGTATGCATGATGATGATCAGGGCACTGTCCGAGAGAAACTTGAAATTTGTTGCTCTGACTATCGGTTTGTGTACATGGGGGCAAAAGGTTTGTGCATAAACAACCTTTCTTGTATGAGGCTTTAACATGATTCAATAGCGTTTATGTAGAAAATTGATTGAATACTTGAAAATAGACTTGAGGAACTGAATTTGAAGCTCCTGATTCCAACTGCAGGTACATGGACACCATTTCATGCTGATGTTTTCAGGTCATACAGTTGGTCTGCCAATGTGTGCGGCAGAAAGCAGTGGTATTTTCTGTCTCCAAGTCAAAGCCACCTTGCGTTTGACAGGTATGAAATACTCAATTCAAACATTTAGAAAGGAGTTCATGTTCGGTCAATCTGGACTCTGGACACCATAGGTGAAAATTTAAATTGTTTAGGTAAAGAGAAGTATGTATTGCAACATTACATCCAGTAAGCATCCAAAATTTTAGAGACTATAATATGCGGATAGGATTCCAGAGTTCTGTGATATCTTGTAGTCAACTATCAACATGCTATGACATATTTCCAATCTCAACAATCTAAATATTAGTTTTCACAACTCACAAATGCGAATTTTACATCACCTAATATGTGCGTATCTTCAAATAACTTTTTGATTTTATTTTATTTCAAATCCCCAAATATCACACAAGCCATCTATGCTTATTTAACAGGTAAAGATAATTCTAGTTTTTCGGTCTGAATGTGGTCCATCTGTCCATGCCTGTCTGCACCTGCAACGGGTTCTTTCCAAACAAAACTCTGCTATGTTGGTCAATAAATGTTACAGCTACCAACCAGGTTGTCAAACACAGCTCTACTGAATTTCTCTTGGTTTTGATAGAAGCTACTGCATTTTGAAATGGCTTTCTTGGGGCCATCAATATGAAGATGAGGTTACTGGCAATTTTTAAGTCTGTTTAATTGCAAAACCTGGGAAACTTATTGAGTAATTCATATTTCTCGTTAGTTGTGACTTGTGAGAATTGTTCTTCGTGGTCTTGCTAAAAATATAGCTTATGCTCAATATTATGTCCAGACATATGAAATCTTCTGTTTATGACATATTTGAAGATGTTTGCCAGACAAAGTTCCCTGGGTTTGAGAAGGTATTTTCAAACTTAGTTTGCAGTCAAACTTCCCCATAGTGTTACTTTCATGGATTAATTTAACTTATTCAGTAATATTATGTGTTTTTCAGTGCAGGCGATCTGGTTGGAATGCACTCAGGAACAGGATGAGATAATTTTTGTACCCAGTGGCTGGTATCATCAAGTTCATAATCTGGTATTCTTCAGTCATTTACTTGGAATTTATTTTTCTATTGTTATATTTCCTGTGAAACTCCATACACTATAATCAGCTATATAGAATCTTTTACGTGAAAGAATAAGTCAATAAGATGCCCGTTGTTATACTGCTGGTAGACTATCACAAAGATAAAATTAGCTATATCATATTTTAACTAAATATAGCTGGGGAAAGAATTACCATTGGAAATGAAGAACAGAGCTCGCTTGATTAATTAATTCTGGGCATAACTTGTCCCTAGAGGGTGATAGATTTGACGAGGACCTGGATACTCTCAACATCAACTTTTGATGTCCACAATGAAACGTGTTTTTACACCCCGTCGGCAGAAATAAGCCTTCCCAGATTAACAGAATATGTCATTTCCATGATTTAATATTAGATTTTAATCTCAGTACTGGATCTGTGTTGCAGGAGGACACGGTATCAATCAACCACAACTGGTTTAATGCCTACAACATTTCTTGGGTGGTAAGGATATCAATTCAAATACCGTGCTGATGACCAGCCTACAGTAATGCATGGCAACTCTGCAACTTCTTTTGTTCTTACAGTATTTTATTTGTTTAGTGGGATTTGCTTTTGAAAGAATACCATGAGGCTAGGTGGTACATTGAAGACATCAAGGACATATGTGATGATTTTGAGGGGCTGTGCCAGCAGAATCTTGCAGCTAATGCAGGTATAACTTAGTTCATAAAACTAGATTATGCATGCTTGGCATCTAATTGAAACCTTAACATAATATTGATGATGATAGTAGCATCACTAGCATAGAGTTTTTGCAATAGAAACAAATGAAAAATGTATGCAATTGCTGTGGATTAATCCAGGCTTCTATGTTGGTCTTGTTTGTTGACAAACCTTTAGATCAGTCTGGAAATTTTGTCACCGAGTAAAGGAAAACAACCCTGTAACTCCACTCTTTGGCAATGAAGATGAGTTTGATTAGCTAGAACTTAAGAAACCATTGACAGAAGGTTGTGGGACAAGAATGGTGGAGGATGATAATGAGCTTTTCGGAAAGAGAGAGAGGAGAGAATGATTGCTTCTAGTTGTTTCTTCTTTTTTTTGTTGGGAGGTCAGGACCAGAACCTCACTAACATAGCTTTTCCCCACCAATAGTCAATCACTCCTTTACAATGAGTAGAGGCAGTAGGGAGAATAGACTACTGTCAGGTCAAGTTGTTGAGAAATATAAGTTCTTAGATAATTAAAATTATACTAATACAATCAAGAGTTGCCATAAACGTATCTATGGCTATCGCACAGAAGAATTAAGAGTAAAATATAAATAGCATTTCATAGTCTGAGAACAGGGCTATAAGTATATGTGCAGTACTGGTCAGAGACTCGGAGTAGTACGCTTACTGGTAGATTTCTTCTCCCAAAGCATCGAGTATTAGTGCTGAAGTACTAGTATGTAATTCTCAATGGTCTTGAACTAGTATTTGGGAATTCCCAGATACTCCGGTGATAAATAACTGTGCAACTTAAAACCTCTGCAACTACACTTGGTTGAAGGATATCGAAAAGGGTTATTATCTACTCAAAACCTTATCCAGGCATCTTTTCCTTGTGAGTTATGATTGTATGAGAAATTCTCCAAACTTGCTAGATCTCTTTTTGTCAATATTTACTGTTATAGTAAGTATTTACACAGTTCTTTGATCTTTTCTTATAGGCATGAATTTTGGTGATATTTTCATCTTCTTGATTCGCTTTGCCTTGGCCAATTTGTTCCTACTTCACCAACTAACAGTTGAGGAGGATGATATCAACCAGCTTGTAAAATTTAACCTAAAAAGCATCCGATGCATCACCTTGAAGATGAAAAGTGTAACTGCATGGGTAAATCTTGGTTTCACTATAAAACTCGGAGAAATCATCGAGGATCAATTATTTATGGAGTTCACCGTATCCTTGGCAAGAGCTTATGGTGCCATGTTTGATTGTAGTGCTATGAATTTCAGTCAACATACTCAATCCAATCATTTGGATGTCTCTACCACTCATATTTGTAATCCTGAAGATTTTGTTACATTTCTAGATGAAACTTTCAGACTGGTTGGAATTGAGATATAATGAATATAGTGGCATTTTTCAATTGCCTCTACTGGTATTCTGGGTAGAGGAAGAGTATTATTCTCTTGTGTTATCATCGGGGTTTCACAAACGAAACTAGGTCTTGCATGGATACAGATACATAATTTGAAATGGTGAAACACTGGAACTATCAGTGAAAGGAAAGAATATGAGAAACTTGAGTGATGTCAACAAAGACTGATTATAATGAAAATTGAGGAAGTTAATTTACAGAAGAAACAAGATAATCAGTGAGCAGCATCTTCTTCTTCACAGAACTTGGTGTACTCTTTAGCTCCCATCAATTTTTCCAGTTCTGAAGGATCACTGGGCTTAATCTTGATCATCCATCCATCTTCATACGGACTCGAATTGATCTTCATTCGTTGCAAAACAGAACTCATGTTACTACAAGATCATCAAACAGAGGAAAACACAGAAGGTGTTCATAAATAACATAACACAGACAAAGTTGGTTATCATTACCAGTCCAGGAGCTTCAGACAGTTTGGTGTTGACTTCGACTACCTCACCGGAGATGGGTGAATTAACATCACTGGTAGCCTTCACACTCTCCACGGCTCCAAAGCTTCCACCTGATGCCACCGGCTTCCCAGGTTCTGGAAGCTCCACAAACACCACTTCTCCCAGATGGTCCTGAACAAGTACATTATTATACGAGATACGTTATGACTTGTGATACACAAAAACGGCATCCTTGCGCATCCATTGTTCGTCTCGAGTAGGGCTAGATCCACCCCTACACTGGGGTTAATCTCCTACCCAGGGCAAAAAAATGAAAATAATGTATTATAGTGCTAAAATTTTGATCATGTTCTGGTTTTCTTAACATATTATTATTCAATATTTCTAAATACTTTAAGATAGATTTGATTATTTTTTTTTTTTTTATTTTTTTTGTTGGTATTTCTAGCCCCATCAAAGCATATCCTATCCTATGTGTTTGGCACTTTGGCTTAATGCCTGGTAGGCTATTTACCTATTGTCATATGTTAAAATTTAAAAGTGAACGAAGAACGCAAATAACATTGGCAATCCTGATTCCGCCCCTGTTCTTTAAAAACTACTACTACTACTACAAACATAATAATAATAATAATCTAGAAGTGGAATAGGTACCTGAGCGTGGTCGGTGATTCCGATGGTAGCGACGGAGCCTTCGTGCTTGACCCATTCATGAGAAGAGGCATACTTGAAGCCATCAAGAACTGCAAAAGTTGCACAATTCAGTTGTCAAACAAAGAAAAGCTATAAATGGTAAGTACTATATGATATTAGTTTTTGTGATTATTATTATTACCAGAAGAGAAGCATCTGGAGATTGAGAATGCAGGAGCTGCTGATCTGGAGGAAACAACAGTGGAGAGCTTGAGAGCATTTGCTGTTGAAGAAGCCCACATTCTCAGTGCCATTTTCAGTTTCAGTTGCTGTGTTGTTCTTAATTCTTCTTCACTTTGTAAATAAATCTCTCTCAGAGTGAGTGTTGTGGTGTTGTGACATATACAAAGTTTAATTGGTCACACTGCATTTTAGCTCCTGACTTTTATTATCTTTGATGGATGGTGGAAAATCAAAGCCTCATCCTACCTTGTCTTTTGGAACTTGGAACTGCCTTCCCACCAACTTTCTATTTTTTATTTTAATAATAATATTAATATTCATAATTATAATTATAATGAACCAACTGCTAATCGACCGAGACTCACACGGTTACTCATGACATGATCCACACACGTCTCACCAATATGATTTGTCCGCTTTGGGTATGAAAACTCGCACGAATTTGCTTTTGAAATCACCACAAAAACCTCATAAGAGCATTCATTATGGTTTGGGGCTCTTTTGGGGCTATAAACAAAAAAAACCCCTTCCAATTTAAGTCTCATGTGCCACATATTAATTTATTATTCCATTTCTTTATTAAAAATGTGCATGAACTCTTCATTATTCCACTTATTTATTAATTTATGTGATCCCCATGGGCTCTTTTAGGGGATACATGGGCTACTAAATAGTAGCCAAAAAAACCCCATTGGAAGCTATTTGGGGCTCTAAGCCCCAAAAGAGCCCCAAAAAAGTCTCCATAAGGAGTGTTCTAACGTATACAAGTGGTGGTGTACTTAATATACCCTTTATGCTACCCTATATTACACGAACAAAACATGTGCACTTAAGTGCAAAGTTTCTACGCGGATTAAATTTTCAACTTCAGTTTCCGCCTGAATTCTATCTGAAAAGTAGATCATAATCAACACTTGACTAGTCTAACTTAAGAGACAATCTCTAAAAGACCGGTCTTATCACAAATACGAGAGATACATTTTGTATGAATTAAAACTAAATATACTAAACGAAGTAATAAATAAAATAAGTTGTCTTTCGTATATAGTGTAGGAATTACACATATTTTTCAAAAAATTTAGCCTAATTCAGGCTCTGTTCAATTCACCTTACTTTCATTTCAATTCAATTCAATTTGATTAAGAAATAAAGATCTTCTAACATGTTGGATTTGGTTTACATAAAAAGCAGCTTGAGTTTGAGTCTGCTGCTGGAAACCCTAGGACGGAAAACCTCCCCTGGTCGGAATTTTGGATTTTTTGATCGACAAGTAACCCCTCTGTTTCACCTGCAGATTCTTAATCGGAGCCTCATCCACCGTCTTGTTCTCCCCTTAGTTTGCCGCAGCTAAGGTAATTATGGGGAAGAAACAGCCGACGGTGCACAAGGAGGTTTCGACGACTGCAGCTGATCCTGTGCCGGCGGCAGCCCCTGCCCGAGACTTTGTACGGCCAGCGGGCCAACCTAGGCACCAAACTCAAGATGTTGGAGATTCGATTACTCTAAACTCTCAGGATACTAACGATTCCTTGGAGGATTTTGCCGATTATGTACAAGACAACCAAGAGTCCCGTGATTCTGATCAAGTTTCTCATGCTTCTGGTGCACATGATGTTAGTTCCTCGTCAATCAGAAACTCGGCTGCTGCTGCTCCAGAATCTGTACCACCAACGGCCCCTAATCCATGGGTGGACGTTATCAAAGGCAATAGGATGGCTGGGGCTGAGTTATATATCCATGGAGTACGTGCCACCAAAGGAGATTGATGGAGTAATTGTTGCAATCATTGACCCGATCGAAGAAGCCAAATCTGTGAATTTCTCGGATCATTCTCTCGTTATTTATTCTTTGGGACCTTCGCTGTCCATGAACTAGGTCAAACAGTTCATTTTGCGTGTCTGGCCTAAGGTATCTATGTCGGGTATTTACTACAATGAGGAAGATTATTTTATACTCCGGTTTGGAACACGTGCAGACTATGAAACCGCATTGTTGAGCGGTGTGACTATGATCTATAATGCGCCCTTGTTTATGCTCCCATGGACGACAAATTTTAAATTCAGTTGGGATAAGTTCATATTTGCCCCGATTTTGGTGAAGTTCCCACAACTACCTTTGCGATTCTGGGATGTTTCTTGCCTCAACAAGATTGCGAGTCTTATTGGCAAGCCGTTGTACATGGATGAATGTACTCGACATAACTTACGTATATCCTATGCTCGTATTCTTATTGAGGTGGATATTACCAAACCACCAGTAAAGTCTGTCAAAATCTGCAATTCGGTTGGACAAGTGATGGATCAACCGGTTCTGTTTGAGTGGAAATACCGGAGACCAAAGGCAGAGCCAAATCCTGCTCCGAAACATACCCCGACGTGGGTTGATAAGGGCCCAGAAATTGGGATTGCGACTGCGGCTGCTACAAACACTCTGGATAAAGGCAATGTTATTGTCGTGGATGCACAAGAATGTGAAACTCCTTTGCCTCAGGAAAAGAATATTGATCGGGATGGGCATTCGCAGACCCAATACCAAGTTGTTGCTATGGCCGATTGGGTTGCCAGAGGCAACATCAAAACTGTAAATCGAGCAGAATTGTCCTTGCCTCATAGTGATGCCAATGCTAATGGAACTGCTCAAGGTGGCGATGGTGATTGGTCCCCCAGCTTTAACAAAGTCCCAAAAGAAGAGACAAAGGAAGAAAGTACGAGCAGAAAAAGAAGCGCAAAAGGCCTTGCGTGCCCATGTGGGTGGTGGCCAGTGTGGCCAATGATGCTCGTTTGGAACGTTAGGGGGCATGACAAAAGCATCGAAATTTCATAAGGTTAGCTCCTGCCTTACTGGTCTAAATATATCTATTGCTGCCCTTGTTCAGGTTAAAGTTCCGCAGCCAAAGGCCCCTAATCCATGGGTGGATGTTATCAAAGGCAATAGGATGGTTGGGGCTGAGTTATCCATGGAGTACGTGCCACCAAAGGATATTGATGGAGTAATTCATGCAGTCATTGACCCGATCGAAGAAGCCAAATCTGTGAATTTCTAGGATCATTCTCTCGTTATTTATTCTTTGGGACCTTCGCAGTCCATGAACTAGGTCAAACAGTTCATTTTGCGTGTCTTGCCTAAGGTATCTATGACGGGTATTTACTACAATGAGGAAGATTATTTTACACTCCGGTTTGCAACACGTGCAGACTATGAAACCGCATTGTTGAGCGGTGTGACTATGATCTATAATGCGCCCTTGTTTATGCTCCCATGGACGACAGATTTAAAATTCAGTCGGGATAAGTTCAGATTTGCCCCGGTTTTGGTAAAGTTCCCACAACTACCTTCGCGATTCTGGGATGTTTCTTGCCTCAACAAGATTGCGAGTCTTATTGGCAAGCCGTTGTACATGGATGAATGTACTCAACATAAGTTACATATATCCTATGCCCGTGTTCTTATTGAGGTGGATATTACCAAACCACCAATAAAGTCTGTCAAAATCTGCAATTCGGTGGGACAAGTGATGGATCAACCGGTTCTGTTTGAGTGGAAATACCGGAGACCAAAGGCAGCTCCAATTCCTGCTCCGAAACATACCCCGACGTGGGTTGATAAGGGCCCAGAAATCGGGATTGCGACTGCGGCTGCTGCAAACATTCTGGATAAAGGCAATGCTATTGTCGTGGATGCACAAGAATGTGAAACTACTTTGCCTCAGGAAAAGAATATTGATCGGGATGGGCATTCGCAGACCCAATACCAAGTGGTTGCTATGGCCGATTGGGTTGCCAGAGGCAACATCAAAACGGTAAATCGAGCAGAATCGTCCTTGTCTCGTAGTGATGCCAATGCTAATGGAATTGCTCAAGGTGGCGATGGTGATTGGTCCCCGACTTTAACCAAGTCCCAAAAGAAGAAAAAAAGGAAGAAAGTACGAGCAGAAAAAGAAGCGCAAAAGGCCTTGCGTTCCCATGTGGGTGGTGGCCAGCGTGGCCAATGATGCTCGTTTGGAACGTTAGGGGCATGACAAAAGCATCGAAATTTTATGAGGTTAGCTCCTGCCTCTCTGCTCTAAATATATCTATTGCTGCCCTTTTTTAGGTTAAAATTTCGCAGCCAAAGGCCCCTAATCCATGGGTGGACGTTATCAAAGGCAATGGGATTGTTGGGGCTGAGTTATCCATGGAGTACATGCCGCCAAAGGAGATTGATGGAGTAATTGCTGCAATCATTGACCCGATCGAAGAAGCCAAATATGTGAATTTGTGGGATCATTCTCTCGTTATTTATTCTTTGGAACGTTCGTTGTCCATGAACTAGGTCAAACAGTTCATTTTGCGTGTCTTGCATAAGGTATCTATGTCGGGTATTTACTACAATGAGGAAGATTATTTTATACTCTGGTTCGCAACACGTGCCGACTATGAAACCGCATTGTTGAGCGGTGTGACTATGATCTATAATGCGCCCTTGTTTATGCTCCCATGGACGACAGATTTTAAATTCAGTCGGGATAAGTTCAGATTTTCCCCGATTTTGGTGAAGTTCCCACAACTACCTTTGCGATTTTGGGATGTTTCTTGCCTCAACAGGATTGCGAGTCTTATTGGCAAGCCGTTGTACATGGATGAATGTACTCGAAATAAGTTATGTATATCCTATGCCCGTGTTCTTATTGAGGTGGATATTACCAAACCACCAGTAAAGTCTGTCAAAATCTGCAATTCGGTGGGACAAGTGATAGATCAGCCGGTTATGTTTCAGTGGAAATACCGGAGACCAAAGGCAGTGCCAATTCCTGCTCCGAAACATACCCCGACGTGGGTTGATAAGGGCCCAGAAATTGGGATTGCGGCTGCGGCTGCTGCAAACACTCTGGATAAAGGCAATGCTATTGTCGTGGATGCACAAGAATTTGGAACTCCATTGCCTCAGGAAAAGAATATTGATCGGGATGGGCATTCGCAGACCCAATACCAAGTTGTTGCTATGGCCGATTGGGTTGCCAGAAGCAACATCAAAACGGTAAATCGAGCAGAATCGTCGTTGCCTCGTAGTGATGCCAATGCTAATGGAACTGCTCAAGGTGGCGATGGTGATTGGTCCCCGGCTTTAACCAAGTCCCAAAAGAAGAGACAAAGAAAGAAAGTACGAGCAGAAAAAGAAGCGCAAAAGGCCTTGCGTGCCCATGTGGGTGGTGGCCAGCGTGGCCAATGATGCTCGTTTGGAACGTTAGGGGCATGACAAAAGCATCGAAATTTCGTGAGGTTAGCTCCTGCCTCTCTGCTCCAAATATATCTATTGCTGCCCTTGTTCCGGTTAAAATTCCGCAATCAAGTGCCCCTAATCCATGGGTGGACGTTATCAAAGGCAATAGGATGGTTGGGGCAGAGTTATCCATGGAGTACGTGCCACCAAAGGAGATTGATGGAGTAATTGTTGCAGTCATTGACCCGATCGAAGAAGCCAAATCTGTGAATTTCAAGGATCATTCTATCATTATTTATTCTTTGGGACCTTCGCTGTCCATGAACTAGGTCAAACAGTTCATTTTGCGTGTCTTGCCTAAGGTATCTATGCCCAGTATTTACTACAATGAGGAATATTATTTTATACTCCGGTTTGCAACACGTGCAGACTATGAAACCGCATTGTTGAGCGGTGTGACTATGATCTATAATGCGCCCATGTTTATGCTCCCATGGACGACAGATTTTAAATTCAGTCGGGACAAGTTCAGATTTGCCCCGGTTTTGGTGAAGTTCCCACAACTACCTTTGCGATTCTGGGATGTTTTTTGCCTCAACAAGATTGCGAGTCTTATTGGCAAGCCGTTGTACATGGATGAATGTACTCGACATAAGTTACGTATATCCTCTGCCCGTGTTCTTATTGAGGTGGATATTACCAAACCTCCAGTAAAGTCTGTCAAAATCAGCAAATCGATGGGACAACTGATGGATCAGCCGGTTCTGTTTGAGTGGAAATACCGGAGACCAAAGGCAGTGCCAATTCCTGCTCCGAATCATACCCCGACGTGGGTTGATAAGGGCCCAGAAATCGGGATTGCGACTGCGGCTGCTGCAAACACTCTGGATAAAGGCAATGCTATTGTCGTGGATGCACAAGAATGTGAAACTCCTTTGCCTCACGAAAAGAATATTGATCGGGATGGGCATTCGCAGACCCAATACCAAGTTGTTGCTATGGCCGATTGGGTTGCCAGAGGTAACATCAAAACGGTAAATCGAGCAGAAACGTCCTTGCTTCGTAGTGATTCCAATGCTAATGGAACTGCTAAAGGTGGCGATGGTGATTGGTCCCCAGCTTTAACCAAGTCCCAAAAGAAGAGACAAAGGAAAAAAGTACGAGCAGAAAAAGAAGCGCAAAAGGCCTTGCGTGCCCATGTGGGTGGTGGCCAGCATGGCCAATGATGCTCGTTTGGAATGTTAGGGGCATGACAAAAGCATCGAAATTTCGTGAGGTTAGCTCCTGCCTCTATGCTCTAAATATATCTATTGCTGCCCTTGTTGAGGTTAAAATTCCACAGCCAAAGGCCCCTAATCCATGGGTGGACGTTATCAAAGGCAATAGGATGGTTGGGGCAGAGTTATCTATGGAGTACGTGCTACCAAAGGACATTGATGGAGTAATTGCTGCAGTCATTGACCCGATCGAAGAAGCCAAATCTGTGAATTTCTGGGATCATTATATTGTTATTTATTCTTTGGGACCTTCGTTGTCCATGAACTAGGTCAAACAGTTCATTTTGCGTGTCTTGCCTAAGGTATCTATGCCCAGTATTTACTACAATGAGGAAGATTATTTTATACTCCGGTTTGCAACACGTACAGACTATGAAACCGCATTGTTGAGCGGTGTGACTATGATCTATAATGCGCCCTTGTTTATGCTCCCATGGACGACAGATTTTAAATTCAGTCGGGACAAGTTCAGGTTTGCCCTGGTTTTGGTGAAGTTCCCACAACTACCTTTGCGATTCTGGGATGTTTTTTGCCTCAACAAGATTGCGAGTCTTATTGGCAAGCCGTTGTACATGGATGAATGTACTCAACATTAGTTACGTATATCCTATGCCCGTGTTCTTATTGAGGTGGATATTACCAAACCACCAGTAAAGTCTGTCAAAATCTGCAATTCGGTGGGACAAGTGATGGATCAGCCGGTTCTGTTTGAGTGGAAATATCGGAGACCAAAGGCAGCGCCAATTCCTCTTCCGAAACATATCCCGACGTGGGTTGATAAGGGCCCAGAAATTGGGATTGCGACTACGGCTGCTGCAAACACTCTGGATAAAGGCAATGCTATTGTCGTGGATGCACAAGAATGTGGAACTCCTTTGCCTCAGGAAAAGAATATTGATTGGGATGGGCATTCGCAGACCCAATACCAAGGTGTTGCTATGGCCGATTGGGTTGCCAGAGGCAACATCAAAACGGTAAATCGAGCAGAATCGTCGTTGCCTCGTAGTGATGCCAATGCTAATGGAACTGCTCAAGATGGCGATGGTGATTGGTCCCCGGCTTTAACCAAGTCCCAAAAGAAGAGACAAAGGAATAAAGTACGAGCAGAAAAAGAAGCGCAAAAGGCCTTGCGTGCCCATGCGGGTGTTGGCCAGCGTGGCCAATGATGCTCGTTTGGAATGTTAGGGGCATGACAAAAGCATCGAAATTTCGTGAGGTTAGCTCCTGCCTCTCTGCTCTAAATATATCTATTGCTTCCCTTGTTGAGGTTAAAATTCCGTAGCCAAAGGCCCCTAATCCATTGGTGGACGTTATCAAAGGCAATAGGATGGCTGGGGCTGAGTTATCCATGGGGTACGTGCCACCAAAGGAGATTGTTGGAGTAATTGCGGCAGTCATTGACCCGATCGAAGAAGCCAAATTTGTGAATTTGTGGGATCATTCTCTCGTTATTTATTCTTTGGGACCTTCGCTGTCCATGAACTAGGTCAAACAGTGCATTTGCGTGTCTTGCCTAAGGTATCTATGTCGGGTAATTATTACAATGAGGAAGATTATTTTATACTCCGGTTCGCAACACATGTAGACTATGAAACCGCATTGTTGAGCGGTGTGACTATGATCTATAATGCGCCCTTGTTTATGCTCCCATGGACGACTGATTTTAAATTCAGTCGGGATAAGTTCAGATTTGCCCCGGTTTTGGTGAAGTTCCCACAACTACCTTTGCGATTCTGTGATATTTCTTGCCTCAATAAGATTGCGAGTCTTATTGGCAAGCCGTTGTACATGGATGAATGTACTCGACATAAGTTACGTATATGTTATACACGTGTTCTTATTGAGGTGGATATTACCAAACCAACAGTAAAGTCTGTCAAAATCTGCAATTCGGTGGGACAAATGATGGATCAGTCGGTTCTGTTTGGGTGGAAATACCGGAGACCAAAGACAACGCCAATTCTTGCCCCAAAACATACCCCGACGTGGGTTGATAAGGGCCCAGAAATCGGGATTGCGACTGCGGCTGCTACAAACACTCTGGATAAAGGCAATGCTATTGTCGTGGATGCACAAAAATGTGAAACTCCTTTGCCTCAGGAAAAGAATATTGATCGGGATGGGCATTCGCATACCCAATACCAAGTTGTTGCTATGGCCGATTGGGCTGCCAGAGGCAACATCAAAACGGTAAATCGAGCAGAATCGTCCTTGCCTCTTAGTGATGCCAATGCTAATGGAACTGCTCAAGGTGGCGATGGTGATTGGTCCCCGGACTTTAACCAAGTCCCAAAAGAAGAGACGCAGGAAGAAAGTACGAGCAGAAAAAGAAGCGCAAAAGGCCTTGCGTGCCCATGTGGGTGGTGGCCAGCGTGGCCAATAATGCTCGTTTGGAACGTTAGGGGCATGACAAAAGCATCAAAATTTCGTGAGGTTAGCTCCTGCCTCTCTGCTCTAAATATATCTATTGCTGCCCTTGTTGAGGTTAAAATTCCGCAGCCAAAGGCTTTGCGTATACGTAGTCGTTTGGGTGCGGATTAGAACTTCATTGATAATTATTCAGCTCATGCTAGTGG